>JAANSK020296279.1:0-10232 GCA_011763485.2 Isoetes engelmannii
GACGTATCTACGGCATGTACCAGTGACGTGGCATACATAATATACGTATTTATACCGTATATTATTATGGAACGTCACATTCTCCCCCCTTGAATTGATGTCGTCCTCGGCATCATGCCCCCGTACGTAGAACCACAACAATGCAACATGCATATAAACTTAAAACGTTATAAAGGTCAATAAGATATTTGATCTTAAAAGATCACAATCCGAGTTAAAACAATAACATCAAATAGTTGTAAGGCAAAGCCTTATCAAAACATGATTAACAAATCATACAGTTTATCAAAATTATGATCAAACATCAGTTCCATGGAACTAAGATATTGTGGCTTTTAACAACATTATTTGCCACAATTCTTCTCGTGTGACTCCTCTCCTTCTCTTCACGGTTGCTGACCTGCAAGTCACACTTTGTTAGCCATTAAATATATAAAAATGTAAGGGTGGTTGTAGGGAACCACCCATTTAACCTATATATGAATGCAATGCTAGTCTCCGGGCGTGGGAAGATTATGATTCTTCCTTCATGACCAAGGAGACAACACCTATCATGCCCACGTGCAACTAATGCCTCACCAAGCGTGTCTCGTAGGCGTGATAGGTTCCACCCCCGTCAAGGCCTGGGACGGGAGACGAGAGGTGTTCCTATCTCTATATGACCTCTTTTCTCTCAATGCACATCTACTTCCTCATTTCATCATCGGAAGCAGATATTTGACCTATTTGCATTGCAAAGACATTGTAAACATACGCATACGTCTTTGCCTATTGCCTCAAGAACATGTGCCCATGATCCGTCATCGCCAACTGGTCCTATCATATACTCAAGGACTATTCTAGCCTATTGCATCGCAAAGACGGATGCAGACATTCCATGCTGAATGCATGCACTCATCCTTGTTCTATCAGCTCAAGAACATGTGCCCATGATCCGTCATCCCATTTTAAACTGAGGGACTTTTCTAGGCTAAGATAAGACTATGCATGCACTTCTACCAAATGCATGCACTCAATCTCAACTCACCTATCGTGCTGGGGTCGACTACTTCGGTGACGAGCCGCCCCTGACATTGCTCCCAGAATTGTGGGTACTGCTTATCCAAATCAGATTGAAGAACCCACATCGCGTCTCCACTGGCAAGTGTGTCCACTTAACCAAATATTGCATAAAACTCGATCTCCTTGTCTTCTTAAACTCTCTCTGAAGAAGAACTTCTAGCAAAATCTCTAATTCTTCCTCAGTTAACTCCAATAAAGTAGGAGTATCCAAAATCTCATCAGGATTT
This sequence comes from Isoetes engelmannii, assembly GCA_011763485.2. Taxonomy (NCBI): domain Eukaryota; kingdom Viridiplantae; phylum Streptophyta; class Lycopodiopsida; order Isoetales; family Isoetaceae; genus Isoetes; species Isoetes engelmannii. The sequence goes on from JAANSK020296279.1 coordinate 1,290, forward strand.
GGTGTATGCTTCTTAAGAAGACTTACATGGAAGACATTATAAATCTTGAGTCGAGCTGGCAACTCAAGTTTGTAGGCTTGCTCACCTACTCTCTTCACTATCGGGAAATGTCTTGCCCATCTAGGAGCAAGCTTCTTGCACGTGCCGATGCGGAGCTTGGCTTGCTTTACCTTGATCTTCAACCACACGTTGTCGCCTTCCTGGAACTCTCTTACTGACCTATGCTTGTCGGCGAGCGCCTTCTGCCTCTCACCTCATCCACTAACTCCTGCATCTCGGCCAACATATTCTGGCTTACTTCTACCTTGGACACGGGGTTGTGCCAAGTGTCTGGTGTTAATCACTGATATCCATAATTAATCATAAAGGGAGACAACTGACTCGATTTTTACTTGGTGCTATTATACGCGAACTCCGCCAAGTAGATTAAGTCTTCCCATTTAGATTGCCTATTCCAGACATAGGTCCTCAACATATCCTTGAGGATGCGGTTAGTACGTTCCGTCTGCCCATCTGTCTGAGGATGATAAGCTGAGCTCATGGACAGCTTAGTGCCTATGGTAGTGAATAAGGCTTGCCAAAAGGCATTATAAATTTCGAATCCCTGTCGGAGATAATCTCCCTTGGCATTCCATGGAGTCTAAAAATCTCCCTAGCAAAATGCCTTGCTGTATCCAGAGTTGTATCGATTGTCCTGCATGGCACAAAATGTGCCATCTTTGACAACTTATCTACCACTAGCATCAGAGCGTCATGCCCTCTTTGGGTTCTCGGCAACCCAGTAATAAATTCCATGCTGACTACTTCCCACTTCACGTTCGAAACTGGCAATGGTTGGAGTTGCCCCGGAATTCGAAGTTGCTCTACCTTCGTCTGCTGGCATATCTGGCACTCACGGATATACCTTGCAATCTGCTTCTTCATCCCCGGCCAATAATAACTACTTCTTATTTTGAAGTAAGTTTTCATAAATCCTGCGTGGCCGGCGATAGGGGCGATTGTGTGTATCACGAAGGATAAGCTTTCTTACTCCTGATGATTCTGGAACACACAATTTATTCTTATAATATATAAGAGCTTACCTTCCTTCTTAAAATTTCTGAAGGTTTCTCTTTCCTTATCGGTTCTTGCCTCCTTAGAAAGGCTAGCCCATGCTTCTGCAAACTCCTTGTCCGTGGACGAAGTTTCTTCTATCTTCTTGCCAAACTCATTGTTGAGTGTTGATATGGCATTGCAATGAACTCTTGTCACAAGCGAATGCCTCGAAAGCGCATCGGCAACCACATTCAACTTTCCTGGCTTATAAATGATTTCAAAATCATACTCCTCCAAGAATTCCATCCATATCCTCTGCCTCAGATTGAGGTGTGGCTGCGTGAAAATATACTAGAGACTCTGATGGTCTGTATCCAGTTGAAATCTCCTTCCTAGAAGGTAATGCCTCCATACCTTAAGAGCCCTTACTATCGCTAGGAGCTCCTGATCCTGCGCCGGATAGCGCGTCTCAGCATCATTCATCTTCTTGAGTCGTACGACTACTCTTTCTTCTTGCATAAGGACTGCACCTGTTGCTGTTTTATTTGTGTCCGTGGCTACCATCTTGTCCTTCTGAGGATCTGGCAATGTTAACACTGGAGCCATTGTTAAGGCTTCCTTAAGCTTATCAAAGCTTTTCTGCGCCTTCTCCTTCCAATGTTTGGCCCAATCAATCTGCTCTTGTGAGATCCGTTAGTGGGGTAGCAATTTTGGCAATTTCTTCACGAACTTCCTGTAATAGCCTGCTAACCCTAGAAAACTTCGGATCTCATGCACATTCTTTGGAGGAGGCCAATCAATGACTACTTCAATCTTGGCTGGATCTGTTGCAATACTTTCTACTGAAATGATATGCCCGAGGTAGTCTACTTTTGATGTCGCAAAATGATACTTGCTCAATTTTGCATACAATTGATGACGTTTCAACTTCTGTAAGGCTTTCCTTAGATGATCCGCATGCTCCTCAAATGTCTTGCTATAAATCAAAATGTCGTAAAAAAAAATGATGACAAATTCATCTAGAAACTCACGAAATATATCGTTCATGAGTCTAATGAAAGTTGCAGGAGCGTTCGATAGGCCAAATGACATAACTGTAAATTCATAATGCCCATATCTGGTTCTGAAGGCTGTCTTGTGAACATCTTCCTCCTTGATCCTGATTTGGTGATAACCTGATCTCAGATCGATTTTGGAGAAGATCTTAGCACCCTGAAGCTGATCCATAAGGTCGTCTGCTCTAGGTAAGGCGTACTTATTTTTGATAGTAAGTTTATTCAACTGCCTATAATCAATGCACATTCTCATACTACCATCTTTCTTCTTCACAAATAATATAGGTGCTCCAAATGGACGCTTGGCCTTATGAACCCAAGATCCAAAAGCTCCTTCAACTGTTTCTTGACCTCTGCCAACTCCTCACCGGTCATCCGGTAGGGTGCCTTGCTGCTAGGCTTTGTCCTTGGTTCGAGTGCTATTTCACACTCTACTCCTCTGTAGGGCGGGAGCTTCTCGGTCTCGCCTGGGAAGACGTCGTGAAACTCCTTGATTAATTCCACTACAGGCTCAGGCAATTCTGCCAAGGATGCTTCCTTCTCTCCTTCCTCTTCAGACTCGTCTATCGCTTGGAGCTTAAACACATACGCTATTTGCTCATTCTTAATGCTCTTCATCAATTTCTTAATAGACATGAATCTCATTATGAGACTAACTTCATTACCTGTTATCTCAATTTGCCTTCCTTTTGTGCCGTGAGGATTACTTTCCTTGCTGCACAGTCGATGAAAGCCTTTGCCGGGATGAGATATTCCATTCCGACTATCAAGTCGTACTTCCCCATATCCATAATTTCGGCTCCCATGTCTACTTCGACTCCTGGCAGCTCGATATTGAAATTCACTCTTCTTCCTTCTGTATACCTAACTGCCCCATTGGCCAACACCACAGGCCTGGGATTGGACCGAAGGGACTGAAGCTTGAGCAATTCTACCATACGAGGCGAAGCAAAATTATGGAATGATCCCCTATGAAAGAGGACTACAAATGGCTTAGCCTTAATTTTCCCAACCGTCGAAATAATATTATGCTGTAGGAGGGGTTTCCCATCCTCCAAGCTCGACAAGTGCTGCATTCATGACATGAGGGCAACTATGCATCTTATGACCTGGCTGAAAGCACCTGAAGCATAGGTTATTATCAATACATTCCTGCCTTTTGTCCCTTGGTATAGCTGTCAGGAAGCTCTTTACTGCCTCAAAATAGCTCCCTTTCTGTTGACCTCCTTGTCGTTGAGGCTGCTGTTGGGACCTATCCCTGAAGATCACCTGCTTCTTTTCCTGCCTCGGATAGGGAGGAGTGTATGGTGTTCTCGCCGATGCTGGTCAACCTGGCCTTGGACTGTATCCTTCAGGGTATCCATTCCTCTCATAATAGTTCTGCCTCTGATAGTTCTGATGTGGTCCCGTGCCCTATAGGCTTACTGCTTTGGCTTCTGCTTCTGACACGGTCCTTGGACTAATTGCCATTACCAAGCGTCGGATCTCTTCATTCAACCCTTCTATGTAACCATCCACTGCATCCCTCTCGCTGAGCGTAGGGACATACATGCGAAGGCGCATAAACTCTTCCGTGTACCTTTGCACTGACTTGTTTCCCTGTTGTAACCTGTGGGATTGCTGCATCATGTTGGTCTTGTGTTCTTTCGGAACATATTGCCTCTTGAAAGCCTTCTTAAATTTGTTGAACTTAGCCGAACGCTTGCTTAATCCGTTGGTCTTTGCATAGCTGCTCCACCAAACTTTGAAACCCCTTAAGATTTGTGATTGCCCCTTTTTCCTTATCCTTCTCATTCAGGTTATAATTTTTCGCATAATCCTTCATCTCCTCTAGCCATGCCTCTGCTTCTAACCCTGACCTGTTATCTCCTGAAAACATCTCCAGCTTACGTGCCTTCCAAATGTTCCCCATTGTCGAATCTAACTTCTTCTGGTAATCGGCATCAGCCCTGTTATTCCCTGGCCTATTGTTCCCGGCCCCGTCGTTCTAAGCCCTTGCATTCCTGTCCGGATCACTGCTATCCTGTTCTGTCTCTGACTCAGAGCCAGAAGAGCTTGAACTGCTCTCAGAAGATGAAGCATGTCTCATGTGCCTCTTCCTGCCTCCGCACCTGCGGTCACGGTTCTGTTGTTGGGGCCTCTGAGGTGCTGGTACATTCTGATTCCAAGGTTGTCCAATGCTATTAGCTAGGAGGGTTGAAGCTCAGATCTCATTATGGACATTTCTTCCTCCAGTATTGGGGGATTCTGGAACAGAGGACCAGGTTGAAACTGGTGTTGTTGCGTGCCTTCTTCATATGGTTGAGCGTCGGGATCGACGTTCCTTGGAACTCCTGTTACACGCAGACATATTATTTGACTAACTTGGTTAGCCTTTAAATCTTTGCTACATCATGCATTGGAATCACCTTGCATAAAAGGAAATACATATACAATATTTCAAGAATTGTTTTTCATATTATATGTATATCCGCATACAAAAGTTCAAATGACATGATGGCTATTCAGATTAAGATCTCAATGAAATCGATAGTGAGGATGATTTTGAAGATATTTCTGTATCTCATCTGGTGTAATTCTCGCTCCCAACTGCTGGATTGTCCTCTGGGTTGTTCCTCCATGCAATGCCGCTGCCACTTCCTCTGGTCGACGAGTAGACAATGCCGCCGTAGGTGCTAAGCACCCGGTGCGGATATTAGGCATGGCAAAATCAAAACTCTGAAGTGCTACCACCCTCTTGACGAGTATAGCATGATAAGTGTTATCAGCTAGCCTTGTGTGCCTGCCGTACCCCGAAAGTGCAATCTACAGGTATACTGACTCTTCTCCCCTTGGGCTAAAAGTCTTGTGGAAGACTACAACTCTGTCTGTCGGTGAAGGCAAATAATACCTGAGTGCAACTGCTCGTTCACTTTCTTCGGGTCTAGCCACGTCTTCACGGTGTCTACTGGCGAATACATCTACTGGTACTGCCCACAAGTCTTCATAGTCATCTTCCATTGACCTGTAAGTATCCAGTTGGATGGTCCCACCTTCTCATCTTTGGTGCAGAGGTGTAAGGCTGCCAGGTGGAAGAACTAAGGTTGTCCTGTTTCTGATGCCGAGCCGGTCCTGAATGGCATAAAACTCCTCGTCGGAGGGCTCCACATGACACTGCATCTATTCGCTTATCCTGAAGTAGGCATCCCTTTCGGACATCCTTGTACCCCTGTAGGTCTCTACCTCCTCAATTTCCTCAGGATAGTCGTGGGCTTCATAGTCGACGATGTCATCCACACTCCTGTTCTTGCTGAGGATGGCTAGCAGCTCGTCTTCTCTGTACTCATGGAGTTGACATTGTGGCAAGTGCTTGATGTCGTTGAGGAACAAGTATTCTTCACCATTTATGATAACCGGAGTCAAACTTATAATGCCCAATCCAATCTCTTGCTGCCCATACAGGTTATGCTGCTGCTGCATTTGTTGTTGCATCTGCAATGCTTCTTGCTCTTCGTCGGAGGAAATCTCCACCACGTCTTCTACATCTTCAGCCTGTTGGTCCTGTTGTCGTTGCTGCTCGAATACATTCTGCTCGTATTGAAGAAGGAGCGATTCATCTCGTTCCTCATCTAAGGGTTCAAGTTCAATTGCTGGAACACGGGGCTTGACCTATGGCATTTTCAGCTCTATAGCTGAGGAATATGGCTAGAGCAGCAGTTAGGGTGAAATATCTAACACCCTTACTGTTCATGGATAGGTAATCTGACATGCGGGTAGCTTTGTTCTGTAATGCCTTCATGACATTAGGAACATCTGGTAAAGCATGAGCAAGCTTGGTCTTTGGAACCCAAAGACCATCATAAGGGTGCACTACCTTGGCATGAGGTTTCACCATGGCATTGAATTCATCCATGATGTCATTGTAGAATGGAGTAGCAGAGATAGTGGCTTCTAGGTCAAAAGTTTGCCTGAAGACTTGGAAAACCTGATCTATGGGGACCAGTGGCGCTGTACCATTCAACAAAAGATTGGGGAGCCATGGAGATAGTGAAGAAAACTCTACCTTGGATGAGCACTAGCGCCTAAGGGAAGCTTGCAAATCGCCTAACTGGGAGGAGCAGGAACTCTGGGTGGTGACATGAACAAATGAGGCCCTATTTATAGAAAACTTTTGGGGCAATTTTTGGAAGTGCTAATTTTGGCAAGATTTTGGGTAATATGGGCTTGCAGTGGCTTAACTAGGATATTCTTTAACTGGGACATGTGCATTTGGGAATGAGTTTGGGTACAAAAGGATGGAGGACTCTCATGGTGCGCCCAGGGCTTATTTGAAAATTTCAAATAGGGCTCTGGCGCACGATGGGATTCGTGGTCAATTTTGGTTGAAACTAATCTAAAGTTTTGATAGCATAAGTGAGCTCTACACATTGCATGAAGCTCACTAGTACTATCAAGTTGCTAATTTGGAAAAGTTTTGGCAAAAATCTAAGGGCTGACTGGGACGACTCTTATGGTGTCCCAGGAGCTTATCCGAAAAAGTCCAATAAGGCTCTTGCGCACGATAAGAGTCGTCTGGTTTGGGACTTAGGAAAAATTTAATTTTAATCACAAAATTTTTGTACAAACACATTTTAAACAAAACACGTTGTATTAAGTCCGAAAATATATGTACATCATTAGAATTTTATTACAACAAAACTCATCTGCGTGCGCTTTTTATAAGCCTGGCGAGATGGATGTCCCGGTCCATGACCATGACACGGCGCGCATAGATGGCGCAGTTGTTCGCATCCTCGAACATCTGCACCAAATCTGTCTTTGCAGCCTCCTGTAATGCCAAGAGCATACCTCGGGTGACACAGACCAGTGCATACTCCTGGACTATCTCCCGCATGAGCTTCGAGAAGTGCAGCTTCGGGATGAGAAAAGTCGTGCTCCACTGCCTGATCTCCCTCAAGGCTCGGGAGTAGACGCTCATGCGCCCCCTCTTCTTAGGCCTCCTCGATGGTACTGGTGCTGGTGGAGGGGGTCTCGCCTGTTGTGGAGGGCGGCCTCCCACGTGTGTGCGGACTCTGTGAGTGTTATGTCACTCACTGTAGGCATCATGCATTGCCTTCAGCTTGTTGTACCAGGCTAGCTGCTCCCGATACCTGCGGTCGGAGTCGAGGGTGAAGGCATCCTCATGCTTCTTACTCTTCTTCGAGGTCTCGGGGAACTCGAGCTCAGGGAAAGGAGGCGGCTGCTTCTCTGGCTGCTGCTCCTGCTGCTGCTGCTGCTACTGCTGCTGCTGGCCCCTCGAAGAACCCTCGCCGACTATGATCCGGTCGAGCTCGACCAATCGTGTCCTTGGGGTCCTCCTTAGGGTGCTTCTGACCCTTCCCGTACTTCCATCTCTTGAGGTGCGACTTCTTTGGAGGCTGCACCTGCTCCTGCTGTGGGTCGACTACTGGTGGTGGAGGGTCCGGTACCTGTGCTTGCGGATCGTAGAGAACTATCTGTAGAGGTACAACATCAATCACTGGTGCCTGCTCAGGAACAACTGGTGGAGGTCTGTCCTCCTGGTTTTTGCGGCGCGACTCCCTGCGATGGCGCTTGCGGCGCAAACCTTGGGCGATGCTACTAGGATTGGTCATCTTGGAGCCTACGCGAGGAATGGAGCTAGGAAAGCTAATCGGAATGCTAAACTGATCACTAGTGCCTCAAAATCGGCTTGCAGAATGCTCTTGGAATTTCGAACTGTGCAATGCGCACAATGAGAGTCGTGGGCCCCCTATTTATAGGAAAATTTAAAAGTTTTGTGAAAATTTGTACATCAAGCATTTTTGGTGAGCCTTATGTCAGTGTGCTTATCCGAGAATTTCAGATAAGGCTCTCGCGCACGATGAGAGTCGTGCCTCTTTTTTTGCTTATCTTTTATCATTTGCTAATTCTCAGCATATAAAACAACTCCACATAAAATTTTAAGCTAGAATTCACTACTTATTTACTAAAACAAGTTCATTTTTGCACGAAATCCCACCTTAAGATCAAGAGGACTCTCATGGTGCGCCCAAGGCTTATATGAAAATTTCAAATAGGCATCTGGCGCACGATGGGAGTCGCCCACTGATTTCAAAATTTTAAGAAAAAATTTCAGCAGAAAAATTTTCCTAAAATTTTTTCCATGTACCAGGCTCTTGTTCAGTGAAAATTTTTCTCTGAACTTTTGGAATTCTACAAATTATTCCTATGGGAAGGTGACCAGTGCTTGATCTTGGTATGCCAAGATCATTACTCTGATACCACTGTGACGTACCCAACTCATATACGGTGCCCCCATCGTATGAGAACTGGATCATTCCCCCCTATTAGCCAAGCATGCCAACAAGGGGCCGCCCGTCTTACTCAGCATCCTTGATGGCAACCAAGAACTGAGTGGGAGGACCGGACGTGCCATTGACCCCGTCTCCTTTGGGATCCACCTATCAATGCGGAAGCGAAACAAACATGAGAACAATGAATCAAACATATATAAAGCCACCTCAAGGGGTGGTACTCACCATAATCCCTGCATCAACATATATCATAACAGCAATAAAGGAGATACTACCCAAGGCTCGGACTCATGGCATGACTGAGGCTTGGGGTCTCCAGAGGTCAACAGATGAAATCATAACAATGGAGTTGGTTGGCAATAGAGCATGGTCGTTGGGTTGTCCACTCCATCCGCCCCTCCTGTGCATACTCTGCAGATAGGTTGATGATCTTCGGGGTTGGACCGTAGTCTACCGGGGACATAGCCAGAGGGGCTACTACCAGGTTGCATCTCCCCAGTCCCGATGAGACAGGTAAGGGGATCACTCCCCCACCAGATGAACTATGCCATAGTAGGCAG
>JAANSK020296290.1:0-10232 GCA_011763485.2 Isoetes engelmannii
GTCCCCCTCCCCCCCCCCCCCCCCTCGATGGTCAGGGTGCTCCTATGGCAGGTAGTGCACCGTTGTATCCGGGTCAATGCCCGGGTGAGCAAATTCAGGCCTGGGGTGAGTCCTCTATGCCCTTGTTGTGGTTTTCATCCAGAGACAGTGGAGCATTGTTTGGTCCTTTGCCCTCACCTACAGGCGGCTTGGGACTGGGTTCGGGCTCGGCTCCAGGTTCGACTGACCAGCCAGCAGTTGCTCTTGCATTTGTATCCAGGGGCTTGGCCTCTTTCGAGGAAGCAAGCCTTGCACTTATGTGTGACTTGGTTAGTGTGGATGATCTGGAAGCGACGACGGTTGTGGATTTTTCAGGGGGTTCAGCAGCCTTCGGCCTCTTTGATCCCCCATTTGAGGCATAAGTTGTTTCAGAGTTTCCAGGTGTTTTCGGGGTTGGTAGAGCGGAAGTTCGCCATTTGGCGGGACTTCCTGGGGATAGTAGATGCTGATGGACGCTTTGTTCAGTTGTAGTTGAGAGGATGATGGAGTGGTGGGGTATCGTTGCCTCCTCGAGGCAGCTTTTCTTGCTCCTCACTCACTTTGTATTATTTCTATTCTTTTAATACAATAGGAAAATTTCTTAAAAAAAAAAAAAAAAAAAAAAAAAAAGAGTAGATATGGATGGCAATTTAGATTTGGTCATATTTTTTACAACAAAAAAATAATTTACATTCCCAAAACTACGCTCGTCAGAATCCTAACAGTCACATTACGAGACAACATAACGGTCTCCTATGCCAAATATTAACAAGACCGTTGCTCCACTGTTGATGGGAAACCATCGCTGTTATGTTAAAAAACCTTAAGCCCTCGAGCTCCTCCGCAGCTTTCGGCCGCTCATACCCTTATTCTTCTACCTTCATTCCGGCGATTTTTATCCTCTGTTTTAACTTCATCTCGAGGACTGTTTCTGTAGTTTGTTTTAAGAATCCGAGCTGCACAGTATCGATTTAGCATTGCTTGATCCCTTTCTTGCACGGTTCCGGCGAGTTTTTATTCCCCATTTTTGCCAAATTCTTCTTGATTGCGAGGTTTGGGTTTTCTCGTGGATTATAATCTGCCGGAGTAGTTATTTCATTGAAGGACCTCGTTTTGCAAGCTGCATTGTGCTACATTAATATTTTACCTCTGGAGCTAACTCCCGCCGGAATAGAGGGCCCTGTCTCTGTTGGGTTGCATTCTTTTCAGATATTCAGAGCCCTGTAAGCTCTGCGGGCATCTCAGAACAGGATCTTCCGCTGAATGGTTAGCTCCAAAAAGGTCACAGAAGAACAGGATACATTGTCAGAGACAAAACACGACAGAGGCCACCGCATATTTATTTTTTACAGGTTGAGCTCCAAAGCTAGTCTTCAACATTCTTCCTATATATTTGGCCCACCGGAAAGAGGTAGCTCAACGGTCAGCTGCTAGCACAAAAACCTCAATCCACAAAGCATTCGCCATTCTTTCCTTCTCATCAGAAACAAAAAAGATGGAAGCTAGAAAATATTTTTTGCTGGTTTTCATGTTTCTGCTCCATTTTAGCGCTAGAACGACTTGGGCTTTTAATTATGCAAATGCTTTGGCAAAAACCCTTCTGTTTTATGAGGCACAGAGATCCGGCAGACTGCCTTCGAATCAAAGGGCCAATTGGAGGGGTGATTCCGGGCTTCAAGATGGAAGAACTGAAGGGGTTAGTTCTAGTTTTTTCATAGCTTTGTAAAGTCTGCAGGATTAAATGCTGAAAAGGGATGATCAATGCAGGTAGATCTGGTGGGAGGATACTACGACGCCGGAGATAATGTTAAGTTCGGATTGCCAATGGCATTCACGATAACAATGTTATCCTGGAGCGCCATAGAGTACAAAAATCAGCTTCAGAGAACTGGGCAGTATGGATATACACTAGAAGCGATTAAATGGGGAACGGATTATTTCATTAAAGCTCATCCTGAGCCGAATGTCTTGTGGGGCGAGGTAGAAAGAAAAAACCCACTAAACCTTAAACCCTGTTTCTTAAACCCATTGCCTGAAAATCTTCAGAAGGCATTTAACAAGTTCATTTTCTCTGTTGATTTTGAAGAATCCACTATTCAGATCATTTAATCTGTTTTTTTTTTTTTACTCATGCGCAGGTGGGCGATGGTGTAACAGATCATGAATGCTGGCAGCGGCCGGAAGACATGACAACTTCTCGCAGAGCTTACAGAATCGATACTAATAATCCTGGATCGGATTTAGCAGGTGAAACCGCTGCTGCCATGGCCGCTGCTTCTATTTGCTTCAGGGATGCAGATCCCAACTATGCAAATTCTCTAGTGCAGCATGCAAAACAGGTAAAAAAAAAAAAAACAACACAAATCCTTCCTCGCTTATTTTTCTTCGCACTTTCTTCTGATATATGTTTTGCCTCAGCTCTTCATATTTGCAGACAGATATCGTGGAAAATATGACAGCAGCATCAGAATAGCGCAGAATTTTTACACTTCTAAGAGCGGTTACATGGTAAGTATAAGCTTATTAGTGGATTAATCACATTAGAGGAGGGATTAGTTGTAAAAAAAAAAAATGGTTCATTCATGAACAGGACGAACTACTTTGGGCAGCCATCTGGCTATACAAAGCAACCAAGGATCATCAATATCTAGCATATTTGGCGATAAATGCTGCAACCCATGGCGGAATAGGGTGGAGTGTGACAGAGTTCACCTGGGACGTAAAATATGCCGGAGTTCAAGTCCTTGCATCTAAGGTAAAAGTCTGCTGCCATAGCTATGCTAAATCAAAACCCCAAGCATTGACCGGACTGATCAGATTCAGATTACTGAAAAGCTTCACATTTTCTGACAGATTCTTATGGAGGGTAAAGGGGGGTTTTTCACACTTCCTCTGCAGCAGTATCAATCCAAAGCAGAGTATTTTTTGTGTGCATGCCTTCAGAAAAATTATGGCCTCCAAGTTCAACGTACTCCTGGTAATGGCATGTTCTGGGTCCCCATCTTCTGGCATGATTGCCATGCTTTAATTTTTTAATTTGACGCGGTTTCTTCCTTCCATTTTTCGCTGTTTTCTCAGGTGGCCTTATGTATGTGCGGTCTTGGAATAATCTTCAATACGTTGTGGCTTCCTCTTTCCTTTTAACTGTCTATTCCGACTACCTTGCTTCTGCAAGACAGGAACTTCAATGCCCTAGAGGCCGTGCACAGCCATCAGAACTCTTTAACTTTGCTAAATCTCAGGTATATGGTCCTTCTTTCCATATGAATTGTTTTTGTCTGTTCAAGCTCTTGTTAAAGATTAGTAGTCAAGATTAACAAGATTAGTAAACTTGTTAAGCTTTTGTCTGTTCAAGCTCTTGTTAAACAGCCATCAGAACCCTTAGTAGTCAAGATTAGGGAAGTCTTTTGGTAGTAATCTTGCTTTGTAAGATCCAAATAATTCATTCTGGCTGTGGCTAAGGTTAACAAGATTATTCCCTTAGTCTCTGTTCAAGCTTCGCTGTAGTTAATCTTGGTAGTAATCTTGCTCTATAGTTAAAATACAAGATTCATATTATTCATTTTGCCTGTGTCTAAATTTTACAAACATGGTGTTCTTCCTGATTTTGACCTTGCTTCTAGTCAAATTATAATGGGATATCACAGTTTAGGAACTCTTAGGCTTAATACTATTGCTTATTACTTCTTTAAACATGATCCAAAAAATACAATTGCCTAATCACTTCGACTTGCGCTTGATTTTGTAGGTTGATTATATCCTAGGTAACAACCCTAGGGCAACAAGTTACATGGTTGGATATGGATCCAACTATCCGCGCCAAGTTCATCATAGAGCTTCTTCCATCGTCTCAATCAAAGTCAACAACCAATTTGTCAGTTGCCTTGGAGGCTACAATACTTGGTATAACAGGAAAATGAGTGATCCCAATGTTCTTAATGGCGCTGTTGTTGGAGGGCCTGATCAGAATGACAACTTTGCTGATGAGAGATACAACTATGAGCAAACTGAGCCAGCCAGCTACAATTCTGGCCCCCTTGTTGGTATTCTCGCAAGGCTGCAGCAAGGTGCTTCTAGGGATTTTTCTTCAGATTCTCAGATGTCCAACTTCACAGGATCTTCGACGCCATTACTAGAAACATCTGAAGTTCCTATGATTAACTTTGACTCAGAACTTCTGCATCCTTATGTTGCTCCAATGCCTGGTAAACTTTCTTAGGCCTCTGCGCATGTTTTTGGTATTTTTAAATGTATAGTAACTCACATTGGTTCTCCTTCTGATGCCTGCAACAGGATTGATGATTGAAATAGAGCAGACAAGGGTGGCATCTTGGCAAAAGCGAGGCAAGAACTATTTCAAATATGCAGCCACTATAACAAATAAATCCAACACAACATTGAGTAGTCTCTTTCTCAAGATCAATAGACTTCATGGACCTGCTTGGGGTCTTAGCAGGACTAGCAGGGGTAGCAGAACATTCACTTTTCCTCAATGGCTGCAGTCTCTGGAACCTCAGAAGAGTTTCACATTTGTGTACATTCACTCTGCACCGCGGGCAGAGATCTCTGTTGCCAGCTACAAGATTGTTTAGTTTTTGTGGAAGGAGTTTGTTGTGAATTAGTTTAGTAATATCAATCACGCGGCCTACTTTTATTGTGGCAAGAGATGTTCATTCTGTTAATGCTGCCCTTAATATTGGCAGCTTACCATGGTATAGGAGGTCATGGCCTTCAGAAGATTGCTAAGCGTCTCGGGGCCCTCTGAATTTTTCTGAATTGATCATCCCAGGAGCTCAAGAAGTTCTTGGATTATGGAAATTCACATAGCTTGTAAGCATGTAAGTTATACAAAGCTTGTATTACACACGTTATTAATATATATATTTAGTTTTCAGCAACACCAAGGTCTCTTCTCTTTTCCAGTTCCTAATAAATTCCAGTTTCCTAATAAATGCAACTCCATCTTCTGACAGAATCAAACAGATTATGCATTGGAGATAGGAATCTGGTAGATGCAAATGGGATATTTTTTATATATACAAATAACCTGACATGGCCTCGTTTTGGGAAGACAATCAGATCAGAAACTTATCAATATTATGGTCAATACACAAAGTAAGCTAAAAATGGACATGTGATAGGTTATAAAAAATCTATGGCCTTGTTTTGAGAAGAAAATCAAATGCTTATCATGTGGTCATGTTAATAGGTCAATGGATAAAAAACATGCAGCAGGCAGGTTGATGCTACCATCAATGTTAGTTTTCTATTATAACATTAGAGGAATCATAAGGCTTGCAAATGGTCTGACATGACCTAGTAAAGCAATGCTATGTACAGTTAGGTTTAGGGCAGTTTCATAGCTTGTGTGTTTATTATAATAGGTATTAGATTAATAGGGTGAGTCCTGACATGACCTAGTAAAGCAGGGGTTTATGTTAGTTTCAAAGAGTTATTTAGGACTTGGCAGTCATCAATGCTCTGACATGGCCTTGTTTTTGGAAGACAATAAAAAGGTGTGAATGGCTAAAGCAAGGTTTTGCCTGCACGCTAATAAAGCTCATTTAAGAGAGAAATAAGCAGGAAAATCTATCACTCCAACACAGGCAGTTGTCTACTTGCCATTTGGTGCACATGGAAGCTCCTTTTAGCAAAATCTATCACTCCAACATAGGTAGTTGTTTTTTTTTGCCTTTTGCTGCACATGGAAGCCCTTTTTAGCAAAATCTATCACTCCAATATAGGTAGTTGTTTGTTTGCCTTGTCTGCACATGGAAGCCCCTTTTTGCAAAATCTATCACTCCCAACAGAGGTAGTTGTTTACTTGTCTTTTGTACACATGAAAGCCACTTTTAGAGAGAATGGTTAGGGGCCTCCCAAACAAAAAAAAAAAAAAAAAAAAAAAAACAAAAAAGAATGTGAGATTGTGTGCTTGTGCCCTGCATAGCACATGCCATCATCATGGCTCCTAGTGGCAACAAGTGGGAGCTCATCTTGCCTCATCAAAACCATGCATTATGGCCACTGTACTTACCTTTATCTTTGTAGCATGGATAATTATAATAATTACATAGTGTGAGTGTTTTTGTATGCCTACATATGAATTTTGGCAGACCGCATATCAGTCTATGTGTAGTTCCCTAAAAGTTACATGTGCAAGCACCCAACAAGGTTGGCATAGTGATCATTTTCTTTAAACATGTCTTGGAACCGTGATCATGGAAGCAATCTAAGCAAGATTGGTCAGACACAGACACACTGTTAGGCACTCAAGGGACAACCAAGTGTAAAAAAATCATAACTAGCAGTTCTTTTGCAATAGTGATTTCAAGACATGTCCATTAAAAAAAAAACACCAACGCAAGTCTTCTTGTATTCTAAAACTAACCAAATAGAATCATTAGTCCATCAAACTATAAGACAATATCACTACAAGATTAAAGAGCAATTTTTTGCGACCTTCAAGATTAAAAATCTAAGAAAGTGCAAAACCCATAATACACAAACGGTTGAAGTTGTATTTTAACGTATAGACATCTAAAGGCTACATGTTGTGCCGATAATTCACAGTCTTCAAATGTGTTTTAACGTCCATACATCTAGGGTTACATGTTGTGTGTCAATAATTCAAAGTCTTCGTAAATGCTATATTAATCTGGTGTGCACAACTAAGAAATTTTTGGAAGCGCAAAAAAAAGATAAAACGCACAAACTCGAATGAACACAATGGCTTGGCATGGGGGTTTTTCAAAAGTGGTAGATATAATTCTCATGTGGAAACACTGCCAATGCGGCGGAGGTGCGGAGGCAATGTTGACAAATGAGAATGTCACTCACATTGAAACCATGTACGTTACATTTCGTGGCCAGAATGTTGGGTAAATGTGCGGGATCTGGGGTAAAATTGTAATGTCATGATGCAAAATCTACATTACATTCCTTAAAAGAATCAGTGTCACGTGTCAGTACACGATTGGTTTAGAAGGCAAAATGTAATGTAACTGGTTTTTACTAGAGAGAGAACACAAACTTTATGGTTGCAAGAGAATATTAGTTGCAAATAGAATATAAATTGCTATTTAGTGCGACATGAACTTACTATTATACTATGGTTCCTATGGTTTTTGGGGGATGGGTTGGTGGTTTTGTATTTTTATTTTTTGATGGATAAAAAAATTATATTTATGCTGAGTAATAGTTACATGTCTACATAGCAAATATGCACCCTCCTCACAGATTTGAATAGAATAGAATAGAATTGATTTTTTTTGTCCATGAAGAACAAAGAGACATATGGGACCCATACAAAGAACACAACAGACCTTTTATTCCATACCTCGAAGGGAAAACCTTAGCATTATTAGGTTTGTTGATAAACTGTATATTTAATGCAGTGATGGGAGACACAAATGAGTTTGCATATCTTTTACCTCTTGGACATACGATGTCGCCTCCAATATCACATGCGGCAGTTGGTTAGGTAAAACCAACCCGGCATATTGTGCCCTAATAAGCCCAAATGCTGGGCAGTGCTGAAAACTGTGGCACTCATTTACAATAACCCCCCAGACATTGGTAGAGCCTATCTGCATCTTCTTCATGGGCCCATCTGTATGACTCAATCAAGGCAGTGTGCTCCTGTACAAATGGACACATTCATTCTGCTTCTTCATGGGCAAATGCGCCAATAGATATTGATGTGACCTCTGGCAAGCGTGGCATTAATCTGAGCATAGGATTAATCGGGGTTTTGTTGTGTGCTTTCATCACTAGTTCCAAAGCTCTAGCATCGTAGAACTTACCTAGGAAGCATGTGTCTAGACACTTTCTTCATGTAATTGTGGTCTTCCAACATGCTTTAAGGCGTTGCGAGCCCAAGGCCATTGTGTAGACGAGGCTTGGAAGGTGAATGTATCCCATATCGACCACCTTCTACAACCATACATAGTCAACCTACAACCATATATTTCTGTTGTAGACCTCCAGCCACTAAAGTTTGATGGAAGTTCCTCAGACCACCTCTTTCAAGGAAGTCTCACACTCATGTATGGATTTGTATTTATGTAAACACTTGGCAAGAGCATTCACCAATTGAGTGCCTGAAGTGTATTCTCCACAGAAGACGATTGCTTTTTCTTCTTTTCCAAATGATCCATAAAGCCCAAGGCCCTAACTATTTGAAAAGCGATTTGTTAGTTGGTCCTGTATTATGTTTCCATACCAATAATTATGTCTTTCTATTATATGATTTGGTGTTTGGTATGCAATTGTTGCAAATAAACATACAAATTGCATATGAAAGAATCATACTAGCCCTAGTTGGTATATCTTTAATACCAACTTACTAAGGAGACCTAAAATATGTTAGGATTGCATTCATGGCTTAATGGTTTGTATTGTATCTGGGTCTAAGATCATGTATAATATTTGTACATTAGAATTAATTTATGTACAGAGATAAGATCAACCCTTCTTAGAAAGGGCATAACGTGTCATGTAGTATGGCCAATTAAAGGCCAATATAAATTTAGAAGGGCGGAAGGCAGAAGTGGCCCCCTGAGCTATTTTAGACAAGTTGTTGGTAGTCGTTGATGCTGAATTAAATTGATGTAGACGAATTGTTGAAGTCTGTTATGATAAAAAGGTAGACTGTTTCATTTGTCTTTTTGTTGTCCACTCAAACAGTGGTATCAGAACCTTCCTTTTCCGAATGAGATGAGCACGAGATGGCTACAAGATTCAGAGCTTCTCTTCTGAATACGGTTGACATTTTGGAAGAGGTGGTGACTTCCAAGTATGGAAGAAAAAGATTATGGAAATTTTAAAATTTAAATGACTCTAGAAGTTTATAAAACCTCCTCTATCAGCTGCAGGTGATGTCAATAAAAGATGAGGACAAAGAAGCTAGTAGCAGTATAGGGGCAGTGCTAAGGCTTCTGAAGTTGTAACTAAAGACAAAATGCTACAAGCAAAGGGAATAATTATGTGCAAGGTAAGTCCAGGGATCTTGTTAAAAATAAGAGGACTTACCCGAAAGCTATGTTGGAGTACATGCTTAGTCAGTTTGAAGGCAAGTGATTAGTGATCATCAAAGATTGATGTTCTTGAATCCGAGTTAAGAAATGTGAAGTACGATGAAGATATCACCTTGAATGATTTATTTCAGAAATATGATAGTCTAGTGGCAGATCTTGATGTTGCAGGTACAAGGCTATCTGTGAGTGCTCAAATAAATAGTATAGCAAGAATGTTTCAAGACATGGAAAACTTGGCTACATTATTAGAAATGTGGCAAAAAGCAGAGATGAAACTAAGAGGATGGCAATAATAGAGCTGGAGCAAAGGAAGCTTATTGTAGGAGACAGTGGTAACTCTTCAGAGCTACTGTTTGTAATGAAAAACTAAGACGGGTAAGTTTCAACCACCTTCTAGTATAGGTGCAAGTTTTAAGTGTGGATAAGTTGGACATTTCAAATCATATTTTTTTTAAACTTGTGAAGCCACAAGGTAAGTCTGATATTACATGCTTTCATTGTGGTGGTTATGGGCACTATTCAACCGCATCCAGTCCTAGAAATATTAATAGGGGCAGAGGTGGCACTACAAGAGAATGCCTGTTAGACGTCAGAAAAATCGTCAGACACTCCAAGCTAAGTTTGGAAGTGCATAATGACGATTTTTATGACGAATAAACTGACGAATAGCCTGACGAATAAGTCCTGATGCATAGCCTGACGATTCCTCTGACGAAACACTTTCTGACGATTCATCTGACGATAGGGGTGACGTATAACGTGATGAATATGCTGACTACCTGTATGACGAGCACTCTGACTCATAGCCTGACGAAAATGCCCGACGAATGCTCTGACTATTATGCTGACTATTAGCCTGACGATAATGCCTGACGATTGCTCTGACTATTATGCTGACTATTAGCCTGACGATAATGCTTGACGATTACTCTGACTACTATGCTGACTAATAGCCTGACGATAGGTTTGACTATTGTCTTGACTAGTAACCTGACTATAACTACTATAGGTAACCTGACTATAGGTTTGACTAACGTCTCAAACTCACTACTATTGCACTCATGACCTCCATATATCATGAGTGCCCCGCTAGTTCCGTATGCACTTTCACATTGTTAAGGATAAACAAACCCCTCCATGCTCCAGGGATAGTGGAATCCTTTATAACATAACGATTTC
>JAANSK020296301.1:0-10231 GCA_011763485.2 Isoetes engelmannii
ATTCCGGTTCAACGCCAGTCTTGAACCTCCTTAGCGCCTGCCCTGTTTCTTGCCTTGTTCTTGAGCGCATCTCTTGTTCCTGCCCTGTTCCTCCGTTCGCCTTCGGGCCATTGTACACCAGATTCTTTTGTGATATATAAGATTCTTTTGGTATTTCTTGTGTGTATTTGCCCCGTTCTTCGCGTAGGTTCGTGACAGACAGATGCTCATCATCAATGCGCCCCTTCGGCCTATATAAATACCACACTTAGGATTTTTTTTCTTCCCACTCCGTTCTTGCGCCTCCTTCACACTTCCGCCTTCCTAATTCTGGCTAATCGCTTCCTCCTTTTGTTTCAATCCCTCCTTGCTCCAATCCTTCCACATATACCAGCACTCCTCTCCCCGATCTACATGTCAAATTCCTGCATAACTGTGAGTTGCAGAACCTTCAAGTGCGCACTCTAGAGGAACGGGCCCTCTTTCAAAAAGCAGGGCTTTTGGAGTTCAATCGCTTGAAGTGGCCGATTCTCTACGAGGCACATTTTGTAAAGTATTACAGGGCTCCAGACATGCAAGCCACCACCAAAGTTGGGGGGAAATACGATCCGCATCACGGAAGAAATCCTCAACAAAATCTTCCAACTTTCGGCTGTTCCTGGCTCTCTTAATCCGGGAGACATAACCAAAGAGGACATCTTGGCCTATGAGGTCCCTGCTTTCAAAGAGAACCTCAGTTTCAAAGCCCTCCCCGCACCTCAGGTAGCTCAGTCAGCTAGTATGGAGAAAAATAGATGGACAGCCAATGAAGAACACAGAGCTCACTAAACCCATGTATCACACAGTTGTGTTAGCTGCATATTCTGATAAGCCCATCAATTGGGCCCTGCTTTTGCAAACACGCCTTACACGGGTTGTTGCCCAGATAAGGGACTCTCCCAAGTACACAAAAGATAAAGCTGAAGCCAAACATGTGTGCTACTTCGGTGGCCACATGCAACAGATTATCAATACCATTTTGGGGATTGCGCCGATCTTCCATAGGCCGCAGGTTACTCCCACGGCTCATACAAGGGCATTTTCATATTTCCCTTAAAATACAAAAGCATTTAATTTTCCATGTTTTCTTGTATTGCCACGCGGCACACCAAATGGACGCTTTTGACCTACGTTTTTGTCCATAATTTGTGACATATCCCTAATTAGCATATTGTGGAGCAAGGTAATTGATCATCCATTTTGCAACAAAAGAAGACGCTCCCTGCCTCCGTTAGTCACAGGGCCTCCCTGCACAATGGAATTGCAATTAACTTGCTCTCACACATTTTGACATGTAATGGCATGCCTGAACTGGCCACCTGACAATTAAAAATAGCATTGATAGGCAATTTGGCCAAAAAGTTTGATGATCAAGAGAGTTGGAGTCCCGTGAACTCAATATTTTTTGTTATATGGACCGTTTGCATCCAAAAAAGTTTTTTTTTTGTTATTATTTTAGGTAAAATATATGCCTTAGGGGTTAAATTAGCTTTTAAAGATTAGTATACTACAGGTGTTTTTAGCCAACCTTCAAATGCACAACCTTCAAATGCAGGTGTCATAAACCCCCACACACCTCAACCCATTTCTAAGTGCGTCTCCTGGGCTTGAGGTAAAAAATAAATAAATAAATAAAAAATCAACATAGCCCATCTAAGAAAAAAGTAATAATAAAAAAAGGGAAATTACCAAAATACCATTAAAGCTTGCCAAAATTACCAAAAAGCCACTAAACCCAATGTTATTTTGGGAAAATTGGCAATAACGTTTTTTTTAATGATCTGAATGCAAATGTGCCCTTCAGATAAATTGTAGATTGAGCTGAGATATTTCTAACAAAAATAAGATCGTCTAAATTGGAGTTGAAAATTTCAAGTTATAAGCTTTTGAGTTCTTCAGAATTTGAGAAATCAAAAATCTCATAACTTGAGATTGTGGTCTTAGAATTGAATGATTCTATGCTCGTTGGAAAGATCTCAGCTTAATCTACAATTCATCTGAAGGGTACATTTGCATTCAGATCATTGAAAAAGCTTTTCTGCCAATTTTCCCAAAATATCACTCGGTTTAGTGGCATTTTGGTAATTTTGGGAAACTTTAATGGTATTTTGGTAATTTTTCCTAAAACGAATAAAGAAATTTCTTGTTTCCCAGCACCTTGGATTGGCATCTGAGCTATTCAACAGTAGAAATCACTTTTTCTTCCAGATATTCTTGGACACCATTATTTGTATTACTTTCATTCTTGCAAAGTCTTTGAACGGATGAGGGATTAGCTTAAAAATTGTGTGCTAAGTTTTAGCATCATTGCATTTTTATTTTTCATTTTTTTTGTGATGATCCAAATGGAAGTATATGTCAGTAAGATGAGATATAAACGAGGCATCAAAGCGAAAATCACCTGAAATAGGGTCCAGAATCACAAGTTATATTATTTCAATACACAAAAAAGGTCACACCCGAGGTCACGGGTTCAAATCTGACCAATATTGGTTTAGTAATGGGGAGCTTAAAATTTCATTGCCCCGAGGTCACGGGTTCAAGTATGATCAATTGGTCTTGTGGTAGAGACCTTAAACCTGCCATATGTAATGGATAATCACATGCAAAGCAGCTCCTAGCATAGAATCGGAATGATCGCATCTAGGGGTGCAATGGCTTCCATGTGATCTGTAGAATAAAGTGAAGTAGAATGGTAATCATGATGCGATAATGAATAGGCTGACGTCTTTCAATTAAAAAAAAAAGGTTGTAAAAATTTAGGGGAATGTCACGAACCTACGTCACAATAACTTAAATTTCAAACTCGATACAGGTGATTTTAGATTTGGTTGGAAGATTTCATCTTCATCGATAATTCATATGAAGGACACATTTCCATTTGCATCATCACAGAAAAGTTACAGCCATTTCAATAAAAAATACTTCTAAAACTTGGGCATTTTCACAATTTTGCAAATATATAGGGAGATATTTTTACAAATTCCCCTATATGGGTATATTTAAAGGATAAATCCAAACAATTTATCTTGGGGATCTATCCAGACACTATAAACGACTTGTATGACACCCGACAATCCATGCATTCTTTCTTCACCAACAAAATTCCTTTTGCATATATCCCCTTAGCACATTGACACTATCGATTACAATTAATCGCCATGTTATTATTACTTCTTCTAAGAATGAAAGTCTTCGACCATTGTTTTTAATATAGAGGGCATTTTCATAATTTCACAAATATATAAGGGTATTTTCACATTAAATATAACCATCAAAAATACCCTTGACTTTATAAATCTAATGGTTATGATTGAATTTAAAGTGTTTGAATTTCTTAGACAACAATTGTTTTCCCCTTTTTTCTTAAGTTGAACGCTCTTCACTAAAGCTTGTAAATCGCCTGCCTAAAATGAACATGCATTTTTCAGCCTTGCGATTATGGAAAAGAAATCAAGTGTCATAGGAATGGGAAAGGAATCCTACATTTTATCACCGTTGAGATCGAGCCCAAGTGTCTTATAGGAATGGGAAAAGAATCCTAGTCTAGAAATGAACAAAAAGAACCGAATCAACACCCTAGACGTTTCCTTAATAGTCTTGTTATCATCTTTTGTAGCAATTTTGCATAGAGATCAATAGTCCTAATTGCAGGCTAAACTTTTATAGTCCATCTAAATTTATATAGTCAATTACCTCAGACTTAGCAACTTGGCTCTGCCTGGAATCTGACTTACTTCAATAATCTCAACTAACTTCAGTGATAAATCTTTAAGTTCATTTTGTGGAGCGGTGCTATCATTGGTCCAATTTCAGCACAGTGTGTCCAAGTCAAATGATCGTATTTATAGGGTGGCATGATTAATTGAACGGGATACGAGCGTGACTAAAATTCCAAAAATTATTCCCACAAAAACTTCTACCTTGGTGTGGCCAACAGATTCTTTCAAAGGCAAGTGCCTTAATCCATTCCCTTTCCCAATTTCTTGCATCTCCACTTGCCCTTCTTTAATGCTAGGTAAGTTTCTTACTGTTTTGTAGACATTTTCTCTCTTGAGCGGTTCCAATGGTTTGGTGATATAGTTTGTTTGTACATCAGTTGCAACATTTTTTGCTTTGGTCAGTCCTCTTCCACCTAACTTACCATAGCTGTTGGTCCCATCTTCTCCAACATCCAGAATCCCTGTAATTTCCTTGTTTCTTAATAAAGCGCTCCACGGTCTTCCATCTGGGCTCTCCTGGAATTCTATTGTCAAGCTATTTATTACCTCAGCTTGCTTCCCTACAGATCTCCTTACCCCCTGCATCAAAATCATAAACCCCTCAGAGATACATATCAGTTAGATATCAAAGAACGCAGACGCGTACCTGAGCATCATAGATGACAATAAATGCTATCACCACAGACAATCCAAATAGAGAATCTGAAAGACCTCTGCATTTTCACCAGACAGGATGATTTCATGCTGCCATACTTGCAAAAACCATATTGATATTCAGACTTGTGAAATTACCTGTCCAGCCCAATGGCGGTTGCAGCTGCTGTCACAACCTATAAAAAGTGCAAAACTTCATTACTGAAGTTCCTTCTAATTTATCATATTTAGGCCGTTGCTTACTGCAGAATGTGAAGACGGCATCCCGCCCGACTTGATAAGTAACCTCCAGTTAAATTCCTCCCCAGATGCGACAGAAAATAAAGGCTTTACAAGTTGTGCAAGTAGTCCAGAAATTGCAGAACTTACAAGTACCTGTTAGAAGAAGGTTAGAAGGTTCTAGTCATAAAGAGAAAACCAAACATTCAAACCACTGATGTGCCATTAGAAGCATCTGTGTTCTCATGTGGCAATTATAGTACTTCAGGTCGTCATCTTGTTTATCAAGTTCTCTTATGCTGAACTAATCTAATCTAAAGACAAGGGTGCATTAGATGGATCCACAAAGCACTACCAGAGTTAGCGATTCATAAGCTTCCATAACCAGATTCAAATTAGCAAATGTAATGATCATGATCCATGATTGAGTTAGACCAATCCACAAGACTCAAAAATAAACTTCTACCTTATGACTTTTCATTTTATCTTCGACTTTCAGTTTTTTCTCAAGAAAAGGTCACTTCCTTGAGAATTGTTTCATGTCCTCAAAGCTACTGCTGTTGACCATTAAAACTTCCAAAGGTAAAGTGAAACTACAGAAATGGGCAGAAGCTTCCCTATCACGTGAATCTTACCTGTCTGCCCATGATATAAAACCCATAAAGCTCAATGCATTGTCCACTTCCTTATTGGCCAAAACAGGCTCTGCTTTACTAGTTTAAGATAATGGTTGCATAATGTTCCCATCTCCAAAGAATTCCTCACTTCAGAAGCTATTGCAACCACATTGTTCCTGCCTTCTAGGCACGAACTTCTAACCTTCAACATGGCTAGACTATTAAATTATAGTATCTTTTAGTTAAGAGAAAGGCAGCCCTTTCAAAATCAATATAATGAAAGTACTCAAATTCCATAGTATTAGCAATAACAACGATGGCTTTGGTAAAAATTTGGAGCATAGATTGTGGCATATTTGAAATACCTGGTTATGGAAAAGGTCTTCTATAGGCACTGCAAGCTGCAAATACAGGATTAGCATCACTTTGTGGAAGCTTTTGAAAAATATGTTGCATTACCTGGGTATGGGAAAAGAGTTCTGAAGCGACAATAGGCAGTACATGCGTTACGAGGCCTCGCATAGGAGACCGGAACCCCACTGGGTTGTTCCATCTGCAATGCAGGAATGTCGGATTAGTGAGTTTTGGCATTGCCTTGACCGATCGAGGCGCAATGTGAAGCGGCTTTGCAGCCATAGCCATGAGCTTTGGTTTTTGGGTTGCCCCGTAGGGGGGCAACCCTTTTGCTGGAGGGGGGGATTCGCCAATAGAAGGCCCCGATGTAATTTAATGGCATTTCTTAAAGAATTTTTCTAAAAATGTTGGTATTTTGTGGTTAGGATTGTTTGTGCATTTCAGGGGGTCCAGTGACACTTAGACGGTGCGGATCTTATAGGCAGAGATCTGAAGGTGGATACGCGTTCTGCGTTTTTTGGGGGAGTCGGCGCAGAAGCAGGGGAAGTTCTTGGATTCAATTCGTACTTCGACTTCTGGGCGATGGCAAACACTGGCTTAATCCCACACTTTCTTCGCAAATACGATTTCACCTTGCCACAGTATAGAGCTCGCCGGATGTAGGAGTCCTAATTACGACAGGCAATGGGAAATTTTTTTGCAATGGCCTGGATCTGCCCTGGATGCAAGAGCAGGATAATGGAGTTCAATTCCAAACGGCAAAAATCAAGCCGAGTGGCTCAATAACACTTTCGGGGCTGTTTTGGAGCCATTTATGTCTTCTTTGGAAACGATCATGTTAGTCTTATTTGCCTCTCTAGCATATGATGCATTTGTAGGTATATTTTCGACCTTATATCTTAATTCTTCACATCCGGTTCTTAAAACTCTGTTCTGAAAGCTTTCTTCATTGTTTTTGGCCTGGACGCCAAGTCTACTAGATATTTTTGCTCAGAAACAGGTTTAATCGCTGAGAAACGATCATATTTTTCGAATGTCTTATGGCTATGGAGAAGACTCTTCTGGTTCCTCATACCCACAGCAACATATGGGTTACCCGGTGCAGCCGCAGGCACAACCTCAATGACAGCTTTATTCGGTGGAAGAAGGATGTTATGTGCCTTTGCCCTTGGGCTCCCCGCAGATCACCCCTAGGTTTCTACACTCCCAAAAGATGATGTTGCTCTTGCCAAAGATGCTATGTGATTTCCCTAGAGCTTCTAGTAGCTGTTTTGCTTCTCTCAGTTGCAACTCTGATAGTGTGGCCTATGAATCCCGGAGTGGATGTTATGGAGTTGAAATTGACACAAAGGGGTCTTCAAAACTTCATCCTGAGATTTTCTTAGGCCTGAATCTCAAATTGAAAGTTGAGGATCAATAATCCTAATTTCTTTGGATTCTCTTATGATACCATGACGATTTATATTTCTTATAGAGGGGATGAACTTGGCAAGAGATACCGTGGTTGAGAATGTTCATCTGGACTTGCATGAGTTACAAGTCTTAAGCAATGTTGCCAATTTGCTGATTGACATCTCGAGGAAAAAAATTCCATTGGAAACAAAAACAGTATTTTCTGGGGCAGTAGAATTATGGGTCTTCCGGCCTCACATCCAGGTACTGCTGATTGATGTTTAATGTAGGTTATCAACTAGTCAATCTGAATTTACATACAAAGAAAGGTTGTTTGCTGAATATAGTATTAGGTTTAATAGATCAGAAGAATGCTTAAGCGTAAACTCTTTTTGTGGCAATACAATGGACTATGTAAGCTCATTACATACATACATTTAGAGTTATGCAAGGACTTTTCAACGTTGCTTTTATTTTGTAACGGTGGATCCTTTAAACATGATAGAATGGATTCTTTTGTTATTTGGTTTCCCACTCGTCATTAAGAGTAAAATCTGGTTTGTAATTGCAGGCTATTGTGGACTGTGATATGGTTATGAATCCAGATAATGAAGAGATTGTCAGCCAAACATGTCGCCTTCCAGTAAGATTTGCCTTAGAATTTTTTTTTTTTTTTAATGAAATCCGGTTTCATTTTTATACTGACTAGCTTTTGTTTCTGTTTTACAGTGAAAAATGATGTGGTGTTCATAGTTCCTAGCTGGTTGCTGTATATATCTGGCTTCCTCTTCCAAGTTTCTATTTATGAATGTTCAATATTTCTTTGCAAGATGGCTGCACCGCTTTTGCACAAGCAAGATGTACATGAAAATGATTTTATTTTTATGTTATTCTTCCCTGATTGTATGTTCCTTTTATTGGAAATATAGATGGTAATTGATCATTTGATCAGAAGTTGTGTTACGTAAAAGATCATGGTTACCATAATATGCTTATATCAATGAGCAAGGGCATTTATCTAAGCTTTAATTGGCAAGTCAAGTGGAAATACGCTTCTCAGATTCCACAAGTCAAATCTTGTGAACTATTTTGCACATTGCTTGCATGTTTTTATGCTGATGCTTCCCATGCAAAAACCAGGGTGTTTTTTAATCTCCCTACATATTTGAAGGGGCATAAAATATTGGCCACTACTTAACTTGGATAAATTGCTGTGCAGTTTGGCCTGGCCATTCTTTGAATCATTATGCCAAGAGGTTGTAACTTAAAGGGCAAAATCATTTCCAAAAAAATCAAATTGGCCACATTCATACATCTAACATGTAAAGTTGGTATGTCTGTCTATCTATATAGTTCCTTCCTTCCTTATCTAATTAAGATTTTTAAGAAAATCAATTAAATGTATTAACATGTTGCATGTAGACAGAAACACAAATGCTAAGCTTGATTTGAGTTGGGAGGACGAAGAGCAGATTCGGGCAGGATGGTGAAGAGTAGATATGAGATGCAAATTGCAAATCAAATAAAAAAATGTTGAACTGAGTCATCAGAAGGAAAAATACTGTATCACTATAAATACCATTAGAATTCTAGGGCGACACTCGAACAAATCTTAGAACCCCCTACAAGTGGCAATCTTATGTCCCTACTCGTGGCTAATATAAAGCCTGGCCACACTCTTAAAAAACTTAAAATTATTGCATGTTCTAAGTGGCCACCCCAACAAGTTGCACGTGCATGCTATATTTTAAAATGGCCATGCCCTATGGGTCTGAAGATTTAGCAAATATCAAATTGGCCACATATGCACTGAAAACAATAAGTTGGTCTTTAGAACTGGCCACTACCCTTTGGTCGTGGTGAGAATGCATCCTACTCTAGCGTGGCCGACTATTTTTCAAAAAATGTGAATGTGTGGCCAACTGGCCCGCTGGGGCCACTAAAAAACACCTTGGCAAAAACTACAGCATCTGCACTGATCGTTTAGGACAATTGTTTTGCATGTTCGTTCCATGTATTTCTAGTATTTTGCGTGCTCCTTGTTATGAAGTAAATATTCAGAGACCTAGCATCATAGACAACCGAGAAGATTAAATTCCACTTTGGTAATCTATGCCTGTGGTAGACAACCACGTATCAGCAGAAATAAAATTATTTGCAGCATAAGCTTGAGCAAGGAACACGGGAAGATCCTACCGCTCCAGGACCCTTATTCTTATACGCACCAAAGAAGAGAGTGTTAAGGTTTTCGTCACTATTCTGCCAACGGAGCCAACCTTGAGGATTAACCTTATCACTAATCTCAGAGCTTAAGTACAGAGTTCTAGAATATGCCATCCATGGTCTGCCTAGAAACAATTCAGAATCTCCATCTATTGTGCATTCTTGAAATACAAACCATGTGCTTTGTGATTGATCATTTCTGCTCTGAGCTGCTATAACATCAACTTGTCCCGGTAGTGGAATTAAGCTTCTGATATTACATCCCTGAAAGACTGCAGCTGCATTACCAAAGACAAAATCCACTGTGCCTCTTATGGTGCAATCTTTATAGAATTGTCTGTGGCTATGGGCTAGCAGAGAGTCCTGGTACCCTTCATTGGAGTAGCGCAGAAAGACTGCATAGATTCATCCTAGATAATCTTTTGCAGGTTATTAGCATGGGGCTGTGAGTTGTGGAATGATTAATTTTTTATTTTGAGTATTATATCGTACATGCTTTAAAAACGCATCAACTGCATCCTTCAACGGGCAACCCATTGATGCGTTAGCATCTTGTTTTATTTAACAGTCTCATTTGCCTGCATACTCTCATTTGTCTTCATTTGTCTTCTTGCAAAACCATGAGTGATTGGAGAATATTCTTGGATACGCAAGCGAATATTTTTTGATATATTATACATGTATCCGGCCATTTGTACTACGTTATTGATGCAGGGGAGGCTATTCCACCCTCGTAGGGAGCCCGGCGGCGCCGCCAGCCTCCCCTGCATCAATAATGGGACGTAATGCCAAGATTACAAACATGATGCTACGATTTTGGTGCGATTTTGGTGCAGATGCTTGCAGGTGAGATGATTTTGGCAGTTGCAAATCCTGGATGGACAGAAACGGGGCAATCTCCGAGCATCTTCACAGAAAATAGAAAGCTATGGCGGGCTTGTGCCTCTGTTTTGGCTCTTAACCACGATTCCACTATTTTGCCATTATTCTTTGATTTTGAACTCTACCAAAAGTGCTAACCCCATTTTCCAC
>JAANSK020296312.1:0-10230 GCA_011763485.2 Isoetes engelmannii
CATAATGTGATGCATTTATGGCAATTTTGTTCAAATTTTTATAAAGTTTTTCAACACATGGAATATAATACTTTTTTTGACTGCCTAGTGCACTTGCTATTTTTTCAGACATCTGTTTTGCTAAGCCTTTGAAATTATGGCTGCTTCTCACAATTATGTAGGTGGGCAAAAACGGATGTCAACAAATTTTGACCAAAAATTAGCTCAGTTTTTCCCTTGAAAAAGGTGCCTAAAATGTTTGATTTGTCACACTTGTCATAAATTTCCCCCGAAAAGTGACCTTTTTAGGGGAATTTTAAGAAATCTTTTAAAGATTCCTTCTAGTTCCCGTTTCAAGCAAATTTTCCCGTTTCAATTCAAACTTTGTTCAACACAATACACCCAAAGAAACCAGTCGCAGATGCCTCAGCAACAGAAAGATGAATGGAGGATCATAGCTCAACCATTGGGCAAAGAGGTCCCTCAAATTTCATTGTCGTGATTCAGTTGAGAAAGGAAAAATGGAAGCAGGCAAGCTTCCTTCTTCTATAACTATTATTTGCTCAAAAAAAGATGGTCTCTTCTCTCCTCTTTGTGCCCTCATCACATCTATCTAATTCTTTTATTCTACCAGCTCCCCTTTCCCATCCAGAATACCCAAGCTGAGGATATCTCTGAAGTGATACCTCTAGATTTATAGCTGATTCAATTGATAATGGTTAGTGTGATAGGAATAAGTGCTTTCTGCGAATCTGGCATAGCGGATTGTTTACATAAGGATGTAGATCGAATGACGCCAAAGAGTTTTCCCACATAACCTTTTTCTTGTCAAAATCCAAAGTTGTTTACTCTACCTTTGATGGATGCTGGGCTCTACCATGTTGATGCTCTCTCTCTAGGATTAAGTAAACCGCAGTCTATTTCTTTTTATTATAATCCAGAGGGGCTGTTACGTCACTTCCTCCAAGGCATGTACCCAGTGGACACCCCCCGCGTTGCCAACACGCGGCCCCACCCATGCCAAGGTGATATCAGAAGGTGGCATGACCTCTAAGCAACCATAGATATCAAGGGATAACTTAATTACACACTTATGCAATATTCCTTATCCACTTTTATATTTATGTTTATACGTATATAAATTCCAGGCCCTGTATATACCCGTCATTGTGAGCTTCACTTTTTAGCTCCTCCTCCATCACTTTGGACGCCCTCCAAGCACCTCTTCCAGTTGCTTTCAGCAGCTCTGATGACCTCCAATAGCTTGAATTTTGACCATCAAGGTTAGTGTACCTCCCCCAGTTTGACCTTTACTAGCTCAGAGTCCGCTTGTGAGTATGTGAACCGATGTCTTATGTCTTGAAATGACGATCTTGCTAAATCTTAAGTCTTAGAAGGATGATCTTCAGTCTTAGGAGGACGTCTAAATCACCAAAGGAGCCTACAAGGCACATATTTAAATTTATTTTATAACGATGCGCTATCACACAACCAAGGACCCTAATCGAGTGTGGTGCAAGAAAAGTAAGGACAAAAACAATCCACATGAACATCCAAGCATTGCATGTTGGAAGCTCTATTTTTTACTCTTGTATGATCTTGAATATGCATTTAAAATCCTAAGATTAAGAAGCTCATGTAGACATTGGTAGACATAAACTGTATTCTATTCTATTTTATGTATGTATCTATATGTACCAAAAAAGTACTGGAAAATGTTCAGCATTGAGTACTTCGGGGGCTTGGGTGTCTCACGTCAATGTCGATCTTAATTACATTATCATTATTAATTTTTTTAAATAATAAATTAAACTAATTTTGAATAATAGAGGTACAAATACGGTAGAATAGGAAAGTACCTAAGGTATATTGGTAGATTCCAAGGATGATACTCCATAACATGATTCAACTTTTCAAGGGCCAAATATGCAAAAATGTTAGGATTCAACTTTTCAAGGGTTAAGAGTTGCCAAAAAATAGCATGTGCAAATCATAGCTTGATGTGTGACACAATTAAATTCAAAATATAATTTAATCCGTTATTATCGTTGTGGAGACCAAATGGTCTAAAACATAACTGAAATTTCCATACACCCGAAATATATCCTTCTAAATCTCACAATTCACAACCAGGTGGACATGATGGAATGCATGATAAAGGAGGCCCATCAATTTGTTGTATTGCGCCTCTATTAAGAATCCAATCTCCAGTAGCTTCTAAAATCGACTTTTACCATCATCATAAACATTTCAACTTAGTACACGCCGAACCAAAAAATGGACGATGACACGATTGAAGATAGGCATACCTTATTACTGATGGTTGTGGTATTCCACCCGCAAAGCCCACAATGTCCAAAGCATGAGGTGATAAACATCCCAAAACCATCCTTCCTAGACGCATAATTTATTTCTTGAAGCAAATTACTTCTAAAACCTAGAAGTTTGTACAATATGATTAGCTTCACTATTATTTGCATTGCTTCTAAATACATTTTTTGTAGTGGGAACTATGACATATTAAATGAATTTCTTCGAAACTATACATAAAAAATTGTCGATTGAGATAATAGGATTTAAATAACCCTAAACACCAATAAATATTTTGCTTGTTTCCCTCCCCTTTTTCTTTTGCATATTTGTGAATTCGTGCATATGAAATGGTAGTCTAGTTCATAGTCGTGTTTTATACCTACTAATATGCATACATTTGGACGACATCTATTTATTTACTAGGCACTACCTTCTAGTACAACTCTTTGGGAGTTATTGCAAGAGGAGTAGTCGTTCATGCGTAATACATTGCCCATCTATAAAGAAAGAAATATCAGTATAGGTTTAAAAATCAGATCCAAATTATTACAATGGGTTAATACTACCTGCCATGTGTCATATGTCGCATGTAGAATAAACAAAGGTGGTTGAATATGTGGTATCATATATTGGGGGAATAGTTGCTGCATGTGTCAATGGAGGGGAGATTGAGAAGAACATTTACCCCCTCATATTAGAATTCATATGCAAAAAATCCAGCTATTACCTCATATCTCTTGTCTACACTTGTATAGTTTCTCTCGAGTCCAACCGTAATGTTCTATAGCCAATAAGGTTAGAGCTAAGAAAATTAAATTGAATTGTATTGGATTGGATTGGTTAGAATAGATTAGAATAACATTTTTATCATCCACAGATTGGTTAGAGAGAAATTCAGTTTGCTTAGTATCTTACATGTTCAACAACAACGGAATCAAATACTTCTCGGATATAATTTCTTCCATAGATATCCTTCCTACATGCAAATAGCTAGGGTTATAAACCATGCAAATTCCTTCATGAACATAAGTGTTTGTTTAGCACTTACACATCAAGAAAGAAGCCTCCATCGTTTAAGCACTTCACAAGACATGCCCTTGGAAGTAGTTCCTGAAAGTTATTACATAACAAGGTGGTCGCTGTCCCTCCAGCTGAGCAACCCATGAGTACTGCCTAGAATAACCAACCGTATACCGATCATAGCTATAATACAAAAGTAGTAGACTGATATAAAATCCCACCTTCTCAGCGTTTTCCAATCCATAAGATAATAAATTTGTCATGATCACTTTCCAGATTGTATGTCCTCTATGATAAAGTACTGCCTATGCATTGGAACCAAGATATACATATGATTAGTACTTCAGTTTAGTTTTCAAAAAGTACACAGCCAAGATATATAACCTGGTTTTGACTATATATTGGTTCTTCCATATTGCCACTGAATGAAGAACCATCACAATACTCAATAAAGACATGATTCCAATTCCAAAAATCTGCACGATAATAGAATATATGAGTACATCTTATCAATGTATTTTTTAAACAAGAATTAGAGGAGGTAATCTCCTTTGGTACAAATAAATGAATATTAGTCAGTATAGCGATGAAAGAAGGGGTATCACTTCGTATTCTAGTCCAGATATAACCTAATACAATACATAGCATATTAAATGATAGAAAAAGAGGAGACCATTGAAGGAGTACTCCAAAGTGTGGATGGAGGCCGCAGTGAGTGCAAAAGTGGAGTGACCACTGAACCACTTATATTCAAAAGATGCATGTGAAGTATATGAAAGTCGTTTTCATTTCATTTTGGGAATATTATGGAAGGAATGGAGAAAGGCATCTAAGAGGACCCACAAGATGGAAGACAAGGTAATAAAGACAAATCTACGAGGTTGGATTCACGTGGATTATAATTGCATGAAGACAAAATGGTGAAGTGTAGGATGCTATGGTGTCAAAATTTATGATAAACATTGGATTGGATGTTAATCCAACTCCATGGACGATAAAAAATCTATTCTATTCTATTCATATATAATTCAGGGATGCAGCTACCTGGATTCTCCACCTGGGAATTGCTCAAAATATGGCCGAAGGTCCGTCTCAATGGCCAAAATTTGGAGGATCCGAGCTTTGTTGTGCTTCGAAGAACGCAGGAGTTAGTGCCGTTTCCATAGCACCATCCACCGCCCTGAACACAGAGGCCCATAATATGAGAATAATGTAAAATGTTATTTTATTTAAGGACATCAAATTTTCATGCATTGATCACCTGCAGAAAGACGATCCAGTTGGGCGAGTCCGATTTTCTCCAGTAATACGCAGCCGGGCTCCCGTCTAAGCAGACTGCAAAAACATTGTTGCATGAAATAGCCGGCCACTAATTAAACAAACCGAAATGGAAAAAACCGAGATAGGATTTGTTATTCTTACCAGCTTTCTGGTTCTCCACAAACGTTATGTTTACCCATGGATCCAAATCCGAGTAAGCTGCATCTACAATACAAAGCAATAGCACCACACAAGCCACCGCTCTGTTTTCCATTTAGCTGGTTTCGAGTTCTCAACTCGAGAGCTCCCTTTTATTATTATTATTTCACTTGAAAGCTTTCCTTTTATTTTTCAATTCCAATTCTACTTGGTACAATGTTTGTCTTTGGACTAGCTAGAATATTTGTGACTAGAATCAGATATTTGGACTAGAATGTTTGTGACTAGACTATTCCAATCCTAGTGTAATGTTTGTCTTTGGACTCAACCACGTCTTTTGACAATATCCCTTTCGTGGAGTTAATGGAGGAAGGTGAATGAAAGGCGACTATGGCTTTTGTTGCATAGACTTCCTTGTCACGTACCTAAGTCGATATACTGATAAGATTGATGGAGAAAGCGCACCATTATTACAAGCAAAGAATAACTTTTCGTATTAGTACATTAATACATATCATATACAACTGATATATACTGCTTAAGAATGCCCATTCTATCATGTAATGCTTGAAGGGAGACTGATTTCCACCATATGATGCAAAAATACGATACGTGGTAGCCCGATCTAATGCCAATTTTGCACATAGCGCAGGCCATTACTGAATGTAGCGGAGCCTGAAATTGAGATAATCCCCCCTCCCCCCGACCATTGCATCAAGTTTCTCTGCAAGTAGAGTCATAGACCCACAAGAAAGATGTTGTGTTATAATATGTATAGACGACAATCCAAAGGACTATTGTCTTGTATTTTTCCATTGCAACAAGTTTCTCTGCAAGCAAGTAGAGTCATAGACCCACAAGGAAGATGTTGTGTTGTAATGTCTAGATGACAGCCCAAAGGACTATTGTCTTGTATGCAGCAAATAGACTCATAGACTCACAAGGAAAATGTGTTATAATATGTCTAGATTGCAAACCAAAGGACTATTGTCTTGTTCTCCATTGCAACAAGTTTCTCTGCAAGTAGACTCATAGACCCACAAGGAAGATGTTGTGTTATAATATGTATAGATGCCAACACACATGATCATGTAGAGGGCATCAGTGTTTTTGAGAGTTACATTAATGAATGGCCTTAGGAATATCCCTGCAAGCATTCAAATAGCAGCTGCAAACAATTTGACTATTTAAAATCCCTAAAAAAATTCCTTCATGCATGGTTCATATTATTTTGTTGCATATTTTATGCCTCAGTTTGTAATGCCAGTTTTAATCATGTTATCTTTATGTGGGTTGTTTTTGTGTTATTTTTTTATTGCATTATTAAGATAAGATAAGGTAAGGTAAGGTAAGGTAGGATAGCATTTTTATCGTCCACGGAGGCCAATTGGCTTACGGGACCTGGATAAGAGGAGCAGCATGCCCATTACGGCCCGGATGAAAAAACCACATGGGAAAAACCGTGGCCCTAATGGTCATGCTGGTATACAAAACCACAGCATTACGAGTGACCCGGACAAAGCCGTTGTCGTTCGTCCATCACCTCCTGAATGTAAGATCCAAGAGTTCCTACGGCATTGGTGTTGAGCAGGGAGATAGAGGGCCTGGCTTCGTATCTCCAACTGCGGGTACCGTTCCTGAATTTGCTCATAAGCGGGGCAAGTCCGTAAGGCATGTTGCTCGTCCTCAATGATATCCTGGCGGCAACTTCGACATGTCCTACTCTCGCGTGCTTCCTTTGCCCATCGCCCTGTCTCAATGCGGAGGTGGTGGCCTCCTGTGCGGATGGAGGCGATCAGCCTACGCTTTTTCATAGAGAGGGGGGTGAGCCTACCCATGGTTAAGCCTAAAAAATAAGTTATGTATCGTGTACAACTACATTTCATTATTGATGTACCATAATTGACCAAAAATAGTCTTCTTAGAGACAAGTCATTTTGTTGCTTCAAGAAGCTACAAAATGTGTTTATAGTATCATCGTGACATATAAAATGCAGCAGCCTTTCCTATGTCATTAGGCATCGTCTTGGATTGACCTTATTACCTCCTCATACTAACTATTTAAGAACGTAGGCTTATGTTATGCAAGCAGGTGGAATCAAACCTAATAATTATTGTTCATATAGGTTGAACCTCTAAACTCAATATTTTTTGTCGCAATAATTTCATCCTTCCAATAGGTGACTATCCCCCATTGTCCAGGTAGTATTAGCTTTGTACAACCCAATCAACATTTATCTCTCTTCTAACATACTGCCACCACTTTCCATCCATCCCTTTGCCCCAAGCCTGCCTTACTACTGGTTTAGTATTTAGTTTATGCGACTTGATTTTCGTCGAACCTCTGTTTTCTGTTTCTACCCGTATGGGTTTTTTACCACGAATGATCTTCATTGGTTGCACCCTTTAATATTGGAAACTCCAAGAAAAAATGGAAACTTAAGAAGTTAATGTTTCATGAAATAAAAGAGGGATGGCATAGCCTTCACAGCTTTAAGCTTCGTAACCACCTGCAATATGTTTTGTCAGTCTAGCATATGCTTGTATATAGGTATGTACATGAATACCCCTTAAATATCAAGATGATGAATGGTAAGACAATGGCTTGAAGCGGTTGATATTCACAGGGGTAACACTTTATGGGATCAACAAGAAACATGACGAGAATAAGGGTTTTTGCTCCACAGTAGAAGGGTGTATTATATATGTAACACCATTTAAGCAAGAAACGACCATTTGAACGGCCTGATTTTGGTTTTCATGATATCTAGTATCTTTGCTTTTGGTCTAGTGGTAGCACTAGTCCTAGCAATGTGAGGTCTCGAGTTCGAGGCCGACCAGAGTCGCACTCTGAACTGTGGGCTTCAAAACGCATAGACGCGATGTCTATAGTGTGGTGTGTCATCACATGTCCAGTTGGATGCTGCCTAGTGGTGTGATGTTAAAAAGTGTTTCTTTCTTTCTTCTTTCTTTCTCAACCTAGGAAAAGCTACAATAGCAAGGATAAGCTACCATATATAGCTCTCTTGAAATTCACGCAAGCTAATGCTAAAGAGAGTCGTATTGAGCAATTGAATATAAAGCATCAAGTGAGAT
This sequence comes from Isoetes engelmannii, assembly GCA_011763485.2. Lineage (NCBI taxonomy): Eukaryota > Viridiplantae > Streptophyta > Lycopodiopsida > Isoetales > Isoetaceae > Isoetes > Isoetes engelmannii. The sequence goes on from JAANSK020296312.1 coordinate 7,828, forward strand.
CAAATAATCCAAAAATATTTTGTGATAGAAGATAGTTTGCCAAAGGATAGGCTACATGACCAAATGGTCATTGGACAAGTATAAGGCTATCATTTTTTTGAACTAAGCCCACTTGTGATCATTATGCATGCATCATTTGCTTTCGTATAAGATGGTTGGACGAGGCAAAGGACATACTCATGCTGGTTTCCTCTATTGTAGAGCTAAAGCCTTCGACTTATAACATACTATTTGTCTGTACAAACAACCTTCATTGTCTGTAAAAAGCAAGATTTTAAACAGGTCCAAACTTCTGAACAGATCTTGCTTTAATAGAATGTTTCGAAGTGCAAGGAGGTTTCAATAAAACAAACTTCCTTCATTTCTAGGTTAGGAAGAACCTCTGTTTTTTGTATGTGCAGGGCATACTAAACATGCAACACGGTAGGGTTCTTTTACCTTCATCACGAGGACCATGTTTGAACATATATCAATATATATTAGTAATGCTTGTGAAAGGATCTAGTTTCAAACATTCAAATTCCTTTTGATCAAAAGTTTTAAGAGATTCATTTAAGTACCTTCGTTCTGCACAGGACAAATCATAGATTTATAGGAAAATTCACATTGCAACATTGTTTATAAGCCCCCAAGGCCTACTAGTCCAACTGACCCTGTGTAATACAAGCAGAGAATATGAGTACGAAAGATATTGTATCTTACTCCAGCACTTTGCCACAAATCATAACATTCTAAGCCACGACAATTTGTGCAGGCATTGCTTGAAAAAATCTCCATTGCTGGACTATCCCCCATCCTTCTTCGGCATATGCACTGCCAATGATGCTCCAAGAAAATAAATTAGGGTGATCAATTTATAAAAAAAATCTACCATCTTGCAATGCTCCAAACTTTTTATACAAATACAAGAAGATTTCCAAGTATTTATCTCCTCCTAAACCATTTTCAAGGATGTACCAATAAATGCAAACAAAAGACATCTTTTGCATCGACATGCAATTCTCAAAATAACAGGTGCCTTCAGAATAGGAGGTGTCTTTCCATTTGAAACCTTCACTTTCAATATTTGTGCATGTGGAACCCTATTGGAATAAGTTTTGGAGCATTTTTTTATCCATCTCCGACATTTGGATGTTGTTGTTTGCCAAATGGAATAAAACTTTAGAAACCATATTGTAGCTAGAGATTCTGAATTCATTAGCCAATGGTGTCTTTTATGTTTGAACCTTCGTCTCTCATATTCTTAAAGGAATGTGATGAATGCAACATTTCATTATGAACATATCACCAACACCAAAAACCAAAATGTATCACTAGTTAAGCAACAAAACATGCACACGATAATTTCCCAATGAGCACTAGAAGATGCACCTCTAACTGATAGTTTCTACACATAATACGATATTGATTTTGTAGGAATACCAAATCATCAACTTTTCCCGTGCATATTTGGACGATAGTTTCCTTCCATGTGGGAGTATTGACAATCGAATTTAATCTGTGAGAATGACCATTGTCTCTTTCATTTTACACGTGACAGTGCCAACAATTAGATCTAATTTATTAAAGTGACAATTGCCTACCCTTTCTCGTGTATTCTCTATAGCATGTACACCAAACACGCATCCATGCCACCTGCGCTAGCTCTGCTAGCGCTAAATTCTAAATTCTTGTATGTTATATTACTCTATCAGTTGCATTTCATCTATTATTCATTATGATTAGCAGTTTCTAGATGAACTTACGGAGATAGATGAGCTTATGAGTACAGAACGTTGCATAATGGAAAAGAGGACCAATGCTCACTATACTACTCATTTACTATATGTGCCTTGCATATAGATTAACTTATGGAGACAGATAAGCTTATGGGGACAGAACATAGCATAATGGAAGAGAGGACCAATGCTCACTATGCTACTCATTTACATACTACTTATATATATATACTATATGATGATATGATATAGCCAGACATATGACCTATTGCAAAAATGTAAGAGATGAGGCATGCATGTATCGAGAAGTAGAGAAACATGAACTGTGCATAGTGGTGGGAAATGGCCTTCCTTGCATATGTAAGATAGCTTTAAAGTAAAAGAACATCACGATTGGTTCCATATATTGCATAAATAAGGAGCATTTGTAAATAACAGGAGGTATTCTTGATTTTGGGACTCATGCAGTAATGTGGGAAGTAGCTTTTTTTAGGAGTGATTTAGTAAAAAAATCAAAGTTTTACATTGATAGCATTCATTCATAAAAAACAACAATTTAGCCTTAATTTCATCAGCAGAGACTCTACATAAATCATTCATTTACAATGAAATTTACATTGGCAATGCCCTCATACAAGCTCCATTGCATGCAGATTACTCAAGGCTTTGTCCATTTCCTTCTTTG
>JAANSK020296323.1:0-10230 GCA_011763485.2 Isoetes engelmannii
TAAAGCACATCAGATCAAGCACGAAAAGCAGAGCGTCCGGACGCGTGCTTTTGTACCCCAATATCTAACTTATGCCCTGGAGTATGTTGATTGTGGGGAGGGTGATCTGGCTCTAAATGCATCATCACATGTACATAGGCATACCATGTTGGAATATGAGCATGCAGAGTTGGGAAGGTCACATGTGCATCAACATGGACATGAAGGATTTATACCAAATGTGCCAACTTATGTTGCTCCATTGAAGGCATTTGCAAGTTGTGCAGTCACTTTTCACTGAAAAGGGCAAGTGTGAAGAAATGGTATTAAAATAGATTCCATAGAGAAGGGCATATTTATTTTCTCTCAATATGGACATTTTGTAGCTATTTCCCTTGTAGATATGTATGCCAAATGTGGCAGCATGTTACGTGCAATGCAACTCTTTCATACAATGTCGTACCATGATGCAATGCAGCTCTTTCATACAATGTCATACCATGAGTGTAATGTCATAGAATGTGCTGTAACATTTGGATTTGGAGAGCGGTGAAAGAAAATTGGCATTCTTGTTATTTGCCCAGATGCAATGAAGGTTTTCTTTCTGATGCTAAAACATACGTTGTTGTATTGAAAGCATGTGCCCAGTCTGCAGAAAAGGAAGATAGCACAAGAGTTCAGGATATGCATGTGTAAACTGCACATAGAAGGCTATAGCCATCCACTCTCAACTTGCCAAAAATGTGCATGAATTGGAGATAGTTGTGGCAAATACCTTAGTGGATGCATATCCCAAATGTGGGAGCATGACACAAACTTGGTGTTTGTTTTAAGATGATGTTTGTTTAATAGAATGTGATATGTGGGAGCATGACCCATGCTTGATGTGTGTTTAACCGGATATGAGGCCATGATATAGTATCACGGAATACTTCGGGTTTTGGACATGCAAAATGTGGTAATTTTAAGTTGTCCTTGCAATTATTTTTACAATTGGAAGATGAGATCTTTATACCAGATGCTTGTTATTATGTTGTTATCCTAAATATGTGTACAAATTTAGCAACCTTAGGACTTGGAAGAAAAATCCATTTTCAAATTTGTCAAGCTGAACTTCGGAGTGATCCAGCCATTGCAAAGTCTCTGGCTATGGTAAATGTGGGAGCATGATGGATGTTGAACAGATCTTTCATTTGGTATGGATAGAAATGATTTGGTGGTATGGAATTCTTCATTAACAACTTATAGTCGTACAGAAGCTTGAAAAATGTCTTTGGCTTGTTTTAAAAGGTGTTCAACCTTATGGTATCACATTTACCTCTGTTATTAATGTATGTAGTCATGCTAGCTCTAGAGAAAGAAAGTATTATTTTCAATGCATGTGTTTCACTATTTAATCCCTTCTACTATTATCATTATGCTTGTATTGTTGATTTGCTTGGTCAACTTGCTGATTATGCTTGTGTTGTTGATTTGCTTGGTTGGACCAATTGCCTTGCTGATGCATGGCAGTTGTGAAAAGTATGCCTTTTCCAACCCAATATCACAATATGGAACACATTGTTGAGTGCTCGCTCAAAAAAGAATCTAGTGATGCAAAGGCTAGGTTTTGAAGCCTTGCTAAGTTTAATAAAGATGCTTGAACATATATGCTAATGACATAAAGATTCTAGGAATCTAGAATCCTTTCCTAATGTTTCAGCCATCTATAGCTTCAAGCAACAATAATTTTGCTGTCTAGCAATGTTGAGATTGAGTTGCACAATTGCTTAGCATTTTGGTTGCAGCCATGATTCATGATAACAACACATCACTCTTGACCCAAGGACTGCAGTATTTTGGTTGCACCGGAACTTAGAGGCAATAAATAGATTAGAAGCACAGTGTTGTTAATATGAGAATTATGACAAATAGGCGACAAATGAGGAAAATTTCTTGCAATTAGGATATGTCAAACAAATATCTTGTGGATATGTATTCTACAGTTGAGGAATTGTTTTGGCAACCAATGGTTACAATAGGCTAGCATAATTACACACTAACTCAACAATGACATAAGTCTCCCATCAAGACATACTACCCACATGCAAATAAAACAACAAATAGAGGTAGTGGACAACAAAAATATTGAAACAATGACTTTATAAATTCAACTCAAAACTAAAGTGCTAGAAGAAACAAACTTTTCCAATCTTATTTCAGTTGAGCATCTTGATCATATATTGTTGATTACACAGTTTGAGACAATACGCTGACTTGCACAATTTATTCTTATGAGTGGTACTGCGTGAGCTGTTATTATGACATGGCCCCATGTATTTTTAAGTGTATATAGAGACACACCTCGACGTAGCAATCTTGGATAGTAGCTCGAGGACACACCTCGACATAGCAATCTTGTGGAACTTGGTCGAGATACTAACTTTCCTAATACTTCCCCAAGCCTGCAGGCCCTACTGCTATTTTCTTTTCTTTTTTTTCTTTTCTTTTTTTTCTTTTCTTTTTTTTTTAATTAAAGGACGTCATTCTATTCATCATCAAATCATGAATACGTTCTACATCACTTTATTCTATATATTAGCTAGGAGCCACTTTTGCATATGATTATCGAGTACATATGGTAGTTTTATGGTCTTTACTACAGGACCAATTGGTCGCACTTTTGCATATGATTATCGAGTACATATGGTAGTTTTATGGTCTTTACCACAGGACCAATTGGTCGTACTTGAACCCGTGACCCCGGGGCAATGGATTTTTAAGGTTCCCGTTACTAGACCGATATTGGCTAGGTTTGAACCCGTGACATCAGGTGTGGCAGTTTAAGAAGACTTTAAAGTTCTACGATAAACAACCTATAAAAAGAAGTGTAAAGATGGTATTGAATTTGATGACATAAGCATCTAGAAGAAATATATTAGGAATGTGGTTACCATTGGTTTTGACATTGTCTCACGATTGGTTTCGACATTGTCTCACTATCAGATTCATATAAATTGGGTAAACAAAGTGTGATACAAGAGGTGGAATCCACAACATGTCTTAGGTTCATATATTTTAGGTAAACAAAACTAGAGGTGGAATCTATAACAAACGATAGCCATAACCGTTCAAACAAAAACTTCAAAAAGAAAGCTCAAATAGAAAGATCTCGGCCATTAAAGTGCGCCATAAAGGTGTGCCATCGTTAGGGCACCTGAGCCGAAGAGGGGCACCCTCCCTTAAGACTTTGCCGTAGCCAGAACATGGCTTCATGAACCCAGAACTTAGATTTTGACGAACCCAGGAACTCTGCTTTTCAAAAACTAAATCCAGTTTGGATTTGAGCCTGCAAGAGAACCCAAAGCTGAAAACGACCTGAAAAACATCTTGATTTCGAAATCCAAGTGACGAAGAAGGCCCTTCTGGGATTAATCAGCATTTTTTCACTAAATCAAGCCACATCAGGGCTCCGATTACAGCTCGAGTCATGCCGATTCCAGTTAAACCTACCATACTTCTGCTGCCATCGCTACATAGTTAAAGATCTCGATTGAGTTTGGCTATGGCTGCCGGGATGGAAGGAAGACGCAGAGGACGCAAAAAACAGGAGACGTCGCCAGTGATATGAAATTTGAATTCTTATTAATGGGATATTCCACCGGTTGGATATTGTGTACTAGCCTAGTTAATTAATGGGCGGCGGGGCTTTATTCACTATGGCCAACGAGTGGAGTGGCGGCAGCCACGATTACCCCCCCCCCCCCCCAAATTACCAAGCCTAATGCATAGTTGGTGTGCTATTACGTTGAATATAGCTTAAAACTGACATTTTACATAAAATATCATTCCCAATTTACGTGTAATTATAGAGTAATTGCATCCAACCATGCATTACAGATGGTGATCCGACAAAATATTCGGGCGGTGATTCCTTCCGGAAGTATTGGTTGGTGGTGATTCCACTGGAATGGATTGTTTTGGACGGTCAGGATGACCTATTAGAGCGACGGCTGAGATCCATCGGAAAGTACTTGACAGTGTCAGGTATCCAAAATTGGATCTCCAAACGGATCCCGTTCAGGGAGGGGTGGTGATTCTATGGGAAGGTAGTAACTGCGATGGAATCACCCAAACAAGGGTAATATTATTTTCACCCTCTCTGGGGTATATTAGATATTATACGATCGATTTGTGTGTGAAACAGAACCAGAAATTCCAGAATTCATGGAGGACTCGAAAGCCATAAGTTTCCACAATGCATGTGTGTTATGAAATGCCACGCATTTGATAAAATCCATGGGAAGTTGTCAGAAAGGAAGAACATTCAGAAAGGAAGTTTGCCATCTGGCGTGACTTCCTGGGGATAGTCGATAATGATGGAGGTTTTGTGCAGTTGTAGTTGTCAAGATATTGGAGTGGTGGGGTATCGCGGCCTCTTTGGGGCAGCTCTTTTTCCTCCTCACTCACTTTGTACTATTGCCATTCTTTTAATATATTGAGATAAGTTCTTCAAAAAAAAAAAAAGGAGGAAGAACATTCTACTTGACGCAATCATTTTACTCACGTGACTAACAATGATGTGCGTTGTGCAACATGCCCTCCTTTTGGCCTTGTCAAAGTGGATCTACTCCGTTTGAAAAAATGAGTAGATCTCACCCGTCCACGTCTCAGCATTGGCTTTGTCAATTTCCCTTTGAAAGAACGCGTAGAATGGCTAGATCTTGCCCGTCCATGTGTCAGCATTTGCCAAGAAACAACCTCTATAAAGGGCTCCCCTCTCAATTCAATTGCATTCTTCAGAGCGCCAATTCATCTAACAATTCAAGCATTCGATCCGGCACTTCAAGCATTCGATCCGCAGAATCAAGTGTAATTTTTCCGTAGCAAGAAATGGCCGCTAGAAAGATGAATCTGATGATCCTTTTATGCGTTGCCATCTTATTTGCGCTTGAATACGTGGTCGTTTCTGCTGCAAATTCGCCTGCTTCTTCGCCTGGACCTTCTCCCCTGGAAAATGGCACACTTTCCTTTGGAATTCCTTCGTTCATCTCCATGGCTGCTCTTGCTATCCTCTCCATGGCTGATCTATTTCATTTCTTTTCTTACTACATGTATGTTATTGTATACGTTGTTTTCTTTCCATTCTTTTATAATATTTATAGACCTTCACTAGACTATCTTTTCCCTTCGGAAATATTCACACACATGTGAAGAATAGGACAAAGAAAATCAATCCAATGGTATAAAATGTGAGGATATTTATGATAAAGAGACCTAAATCATTACTTTCGCTTAACCTAAGTCGTTACGTGCTTATATTTTTTTAAAGTCACCTTCTATATGACTTGGTACTCCATTAACTCCTCTTACTTAAGTAATCTAACATCTACCTTATTTTAGTTTCGTCTCTTTGTACAGTATATCAGCATATTTATTACTCCCAAGGTTTTTATCTTGAGAAACCCTTTGAGGTGCGGGTTTTTTTAGTCCTGACAGTAATACGCACTATAAAATGAAAGGACCATTTCGACAGCTATTTCGATCCCTGGACATCAATGACCCGTCTATAATTGTCGACAAATTGTATTATCGACTAGAAAATTAACCTCTGAAGGTCGATTATCGACCATGCTCGGTCGAAATAGTCGTCGAAACCACGCAATCGATAATCGATCGCGTACACGTGGCCGCATTCTGCTAGCGCGACGGCCGGCACCTCGCACCACGGAGACGCAACGCGGCTGCCACGCCATGAGGCGTCCATCATCGATGCCTTGCTGACGTGGCGTGTTTTGCCACCTGATATGCTGGCATGTGGAGACCACGTAGCTGAGGCGTCCATGACGACGTCTTTCTAACGTGGTGCGCTTTGCTAACTGGCATGCTGCCACATGGTGGCCACAAGGCACCACGCCATGAGGCGTCTATCATCGACACCTTGCTAACGTGGCGCGCTTTGCCACTTCGGCCGCCCGCGCTGGTCGTGTGCCCTTCCACGTGTACGACTAGGTGGCCACGTGTACGACACGAGGCGTCATCGATTATCGACACCTTCAAAAAAAAAAAAAAAAAACTTAAAAATGTGGAATAAATAGTAATTTTAAACATAATAGGTGAGAATACCAAATATTTAAATTAATGATAAAAATTAATTAATTAAGAAATCAATGAAAATTGAATTAAATTTAGAGAATAAAAAAAGCAAAAAACATGTGTTTTTATGTCATATGAACCATTGAAGGAAACAAATCCCCATAACACACCAAAACAAAGATTTAAAAACAAAAAAAAAATTGGAAGATATTAACTCTTTTTTTTTTGGAAAATAGCTTCTGTTGTAAAACAAAGGTTTTTAATTTTTTTTAGATAGATGTGAATTCTTTTTTGGATTTGTAGTTTTATTATGTATTTCCCGGTCAAATAAAACCTGGTCACAGAAATTATGAAGTACCAAATAATAAAACCAACATAGGAGCTGCTTACCAACGTATGCATGCTTATTTCAGACAGAAAATAGATAGTAACGTGTTGATTTAGAAAGAACCATTGCAATTAGTAAAGATATCACGTGCTTGATACCAATTTATTACAATCCAAACCACTCGTGTAAGAACCGGCAGATAAATCAAAGTCTTTTTCTGTAGAAACATTCAGAAAATGCACCAACGCAAAGAATGAAGGAAGTGTGGCCCCAACCCAAACCGGATGGTGGCACAAAAATTTCAATCGGCCGCTTGCCTCTATTTCCAAAGCCGTCCCCAGTGACCAAAGCACTTGCTCTAGGAATTATTCTGTCAACGTACTGCAGAATTTAAACAATTGTACTTAATTGCTCTCCTGAACCTGCTCATTTTGCATTCTGAGTTATTCTCTATATATGTGTATCATACACAAGCATCTTGAACACAAAGAATCCATGACAGTATGCACATTTGAACTGGCTCATTTTTCATTTAGAGTTATTTCCCGGGGGGAGGGGGGGGGTTCACTCAGAAGAACCTGTCAAAACCATGTGAGTGTAAGGGAGGGGGTACTTTTTTGGCAAAATCGTACCGTATAAATATGGGAGGGGGGTTTTTTAGCTTGAATTTTGTATAATATTATGAAGGAAATATGGTAGGGGTATATGAAATATGGGAGAAATTCTTTAAGGGAAATTCCGTATAAGGGTAATTTCTCTTGACCCCGTGCACGCACATGCCCTATGTAGCTTACATTAGGTGGCCCCTCCGTGAGTTATTCTCTATATCTGTGTATTATACACAAGCATCTTGAACACAAAGACTGAAGCTTCCTTCAGAAAAAGCACAATTTCATTATTTTTGGATAATACCTAAATTTGTGGACTTTTCTAGGAAATCTTGCTTCAATGACAGTTTCCATACACTTAACTAATATCTCCAGCAAGTGTTGCATATGCTTCAGCAACAAGCACATGAATCTTGAGTTAGACAATAGCTTCTTCTTATTGGAGGGATCCCAAGCATAGTCGATAGTGTCTATCTCAAGAGTGGTCACTAGCAGTTGTTGGCCTCTGTCTCTTCTTCCTACAATTCATAACTAAAAGGATATAGTTGGTTTCTCACAGGAATTGGCTCCCGCCAAGTGAAATGGTCTTGAAATTCTCCTTCTTCTCGTACATCTGGGGCTCTTCAAGCCTACCCAAGTAGGGAATAAGATATCGTCAGGGCATGCTGAACAAACGAAGGGACTCTTCAATAGCATATCCTAATCAAGTAGGGCATCTTTGCCAACCTTTCATCACCATCAGGGATTTATCCCTCCATGAATCATTTTTATCTACAACCCTGACAATGACGTAAGAAACATGTTTATTGAAGATATTTAAGATATGGCACATCATATGAGCTATTCATCCATGAATGTCTTACCAGGAGTCCGCCAGCATCCTGAGAGTAGATAGTGCCAAACTCGATGAAAGTGCATTCCTATCGCAAATCGCAGTAACCAAAGATGGCACATTTGGCTTTGGCATTATAGTAGTCCATTATATATAATGAAATATAGTAGTCCATATGTAATGAAATGGTCAGGAACCCTTCGGTGAAGGGTCTTCAATCCTAGGAACTAGACACACATGTCATGAATGCAAGTATACCTGGATAGTGGTGTATGTTGCCATGCTACTATCTTCTACCTGCCTTTGTTGGGGTGAAGGTGTTGGCTCAACATCTATATAATGCATATCATCGTAGTTCCAGAGGATAAATGATCCATGAACCCTCCTAGAGTTTATGTTCACCATCTGCAAAATAGTGAAAGATGTACTAGTACAAATTGGATGAACGCTTCATTTCCAAGCATAGAACACATACAAAATTTTAGGTTCACCAAACTAGGCGCCCGCCCAATTTGAGGGAGGGGAAAAAGAAAAAGAAAAAGAAAAAATTGAGGAGGGCAAAAAAAAAAAGAATACTAACTAGAAAACGGGCGGCCCCTTTTCTTTTACACTCCTCGGTCGGCCCCGGCCTCGCCTCAGTTTGGACATATGCATACCTATAATTTCCATGGAACACCTACATGTTAGGGCGGTTGATCTCTTCTATTTTGAACTAATTCCTCGGCTCGTCCTCGCCCTCCGGCCGAGGCCTTGCCTCGGTTTGGACAAATGCATGCTCATCTATGAATACCTAAAATTTCCATACGACACCTATATGTTAGGACATATTTATGTTTCTCGTCACCATTGTCAATTCGTAAGGAGCTTAGTCACACCTATATGCTTATCATACATATGATCTATACAACTCTATGCTTATCATACCTATGACTTATACACCTATCATACCTATACACCTATCGTACCTGTATCTATCACATATGCACTTATCATACCTATACACCTATACTTATCATATCTATACACCTATCATACCCATCATACCTATACACCTATACCTATCATACCTACCATACCTATCATACCTATGACTTATACACCTCTCATACCTATACCTATCACCTATACACCTATCATACCTATACACCTACCATACCTATACACCTATACACCTATCATACCTATACACTTAACCCTATTATACCTATACACCTATACCTATCATACCTATCATACTTATATCTATCATATGTATCATACCGATCATGCCTATACACCTATCACACATACACCTCCACCTATCATACCTATTCCTATCACCTACACACTTATGATACCGATACACCTACACCTATCATACCTATACTTATCACATACACACTTATCGTACCTATACACCTACACCTACACTTCACTATAAGCAAATTGGGTATTCCGTGACGTCGACGCGCCATGTCTGTGCGACGTCGCGTTGCAAATTGCAACGCGGGGTCGCACAGACATCGCGATCCGCTTCGTGGCATTGCTGAGACGTCGCGTGCGATGTTCCAGGACGTCGCCTGGGATGTAACGCGACGTTGAGGCGACGCGTGGCCGACGTCTGTGATCACGTTGCCAAACCCACGTCGCCAAGCGTCTATTGCCCGACGTCGCGTCGCATGCGACGTAGGTGACTTGGCCATTGGCACATGATGTGGCAAACTTTATCCAACGTGGCATCCACTCTGGCACGTGTCCGCTGGACACGACGTCAGGTCGCATGTGACGTGGCAGACATGGCCATGATGTGGCAACGTTTATCACACGTGGCATCCACTCTGGCACATGTCCGCTGGCCACGACGTCAGGTCGCATGCGACATGAAGGACGTGGTCATAACGTGGCAACATTTTTCTGATGTGGCATCCACTCTGGCACGGGTCCGCTGGCCACGACGTCACGTCACATGCGACGTGGAGGACGTGGCCAACGGATAAGTGATGTCCAACGGACACGTGACGTGGCGTCCGAATCTGTCGTGACGTGTTAGAGGTGACCGTTGACTGACGTCGCATGCGACGTCTGTAAATTTTGAGTATATAAACAAGCATCCGAACTTCTTGTTGTTAGTGTTTTTTTCCTCCTTCTAGGCGCCCTTGCTCGATCGTATCTCGGATGGTGATCGGCGTTTGGAGATGGCCAGGAGGCAAGTTGACACTCTCACGCCACCAAGGGAGCCCTCAGCCGTGGAGGCTTCAGTCGCGGAACCGTCATGGGTAAGTTCCAATTCCACTTTCCATGTTCTCTTGATAGTTTTCCATTCCCACGTTGAATATAGACATGGCGCAAGGAAAACTCTACATAGTCCTGCTCATTGTATGTATGTAGACTTCTTTTGGACTTCTTTGCCAAAGATGTCCACATACAAT
>JAANSK020296334.1:0-10230 GCA_011763485.2 Isoetes engelmannii
ACATGACGTATCTATGGCATGTACCAGTGACGTGGCATACATAATATACGGTATTTATACCATATAATATTATGGAACGTCACATGGTCAAATTCTTCACCTTAATGGAATAATGGAATTTTAAAAAAGTATGCTGAAAGACCCTTGGATATTTTAACCTACAACTCTAATGATTGCTTCGGATAATTTCCTCCATGCGCTTCAAAGAGAAATGAAAAACTTGCAGTAAACAAATGAAACAAAAAAAAAAAGTAGATGTGTCAGTTTTTGAAACATAAAACAATCTGCCCTTTGACAACCTAATAGAAAAAAACAATTAGATTCAAATCATTGGAACGCTTTTGCGGCACACAATCACTTAATGATCAATAAAGGTGTTCTTAATCGAGCAAGAATAGATGGTAGAGCTGGGAATAATCCGCCATCTCCACATGAAGCAGTTCATCTGATAATAAGCACAAGGTTTTCTAGCGGTTTAAACTGTTGAGGAGGATCAAAGAAATAGAGGGAGATTAGATAAGTTGCCAGCTGGCATCACCACATAAATATTTGTATACACTGTTGCAACTCTACACTCATTTTTGAAACTTGATGAATGCAAAAAATCAGAAGTATCCTTTAAACATGCAGACGTCTTTGGTAATGTCTCTCAAGAACTCGCTAACGCTGCAAATGACAATTTGAGCTGAATTTAGGCAGAGGGCAAATTTAGTAGAAACCAAGGTACATGCAAGCTCAAACTGATTATCCAAAAGAAATTTACTTTTTTTTTTTTTTAAATTAGAAGGTTATCTCTAAGGAAATGATGAAGCCGGAAATGGTGACACAGAAATGATGAAGTTGTTGGCGAAACCCTAAAAAATAGACTCCAACATCTGCAACAGATGCATGCAATTTTAGGCAACGATGGCTCCAAAAAATGCCAAAAGATGGACAATATCTCCTTACAAATGCCAAAACAGTCTCTTTGTGAGACGCCTCAATCCAAATGATCGCTCGCCTGTTTGAATGTCCAAGAAGCTGGTCTTTATTGAGCGTCAACAGCATTGTCCAAGCTTTTAGAGGAATGTAGAGACATTCCTTTCCTTAGTTGACACCAACAAGAAGCTGCTGAGAGAGCGATAGCCGGAAGAGGCTCGATCTCAAATCAGATGCCAATGACCTAAATGAATGGACAAAGAAAAATGGCACGCAAAGCAAAGTAAAATGCACCACAGAAAATTACTATAGGGAAGAGGGAACGCCGCATACGACATTCCAGGCACGGAGATCAAAGGCCTCACTTTTTAATAAAAAAGGTAAACTCAAAAGAAGCTTAAAATATGTCCTAGCAATTTTGTTCAATCCAAGTGAATGATTGGATGCTGCCCTAATGTCGTATCACGACGGAAAACGACATATAAGACACCTCCTAACTCATATAACGCACAAAAATCTTTCACCTTAGCCATCGGATGGGTGAAAATACCCAATCCCATCCATCCAATTAGAATATGCCAATAATATGCAATCACCCCACCAAGCCAAGGATTTGCCCTTTGGGGAAACCAAATTAATAGTAAGAGTCTAATAATCGTTGGGAAGCTTCAAACTTGTCAAATAGACCAAAACATTTTAGGTCGATTTAAGTTTGCTAAAAAAAAATAAAGAATTCAAGCGAAGCAAAATAAAACAACTAAGCACAAAGTTCAAGGGTCATTGTTGCCAACCCTCGGGCCCTCCCACTATTAAGAGGAAGAATGTTCCTTCACATGTCATTACACAAAGCGCGGACTAAAGTTATTAACGTGACTCACGAGGCATTTACCAAGCATTATGTAGTATGGTTGCAGGACAAGCACACTTGGTTTAATTCTTGGAGCACAATCACTGAACATGTGGTGCGATGGGGTTGCTAGGTTCAATATTGATCTAGAAGCAATAGTTAAATGATCAGGCCTGAACCTGGAATAGCAAGCATGCAATTAATATAGACGTGTTGGCTGAAAACTGCTAAAATTAGAATTTTCAGCCCTACTGAGAGGCCTCAGCTCTCCCGCCATGTATGGTGCGATGCTGAGGCAATGCTAGTTCTCACGTGATGTTGAGGCAATGCTTCAACTATGGCCCCTTGCTTACTCAGCCGATTTTTAGCATTGAAGAAAAAATCGTCGTGTGAGGGGTTTTCCCATAAAACCTGAAACCTAAATCGTCAGGTAGAGGAAGGTTTCTGGGTTTCGATGGATCAATAGACATGAAGGTTTTTTTTTCTACAAATCTGAGCCGAGTGATGCACGAGGAAGGAATCTGAGCCGATAGATCAAACTCAGGTCCACGACTTGATCGCCAAGAAATGGGGACGCAATACTTTCTGTCCAGGTCTGAAAACTGAGTCCATCCGATCCTGGACTAGAGAAAACCTCCAGGTTCACCGCCCATGGGAAATCCCCTTGAGTCGCCCATAAATTGTTATCTGATCTGTTATTTAGCATTTAATGTAGGTTGCTAATAAAAAGTATTAACATGCCAAAACTACAGTGCTTTTTAGAGCACCCTAAAACACAATAACAAACAAAAAGCATAGTAAATAAATGGAACGAAATAAAACATATCAAACACGTCCACCTTTTGTGTAGAACGATGTTGACTGTTCCCACCTACCACTTAGACGGCCAAGATGCATCCTCAGCATTCCTAACTGGAATAGCCTAGAGATGTGCGGCGGAAATCGAGGACGCTAAGCATGCATGACGAACTCATGAATCGAGATGCTTATATATGCATCAGAAGAAAGGACCTCATCTGTCGCATACACCTCCACTCCAGGTGTTGGGCGCCCAAATTACCGAATTGAGCTACAATTCCTCTTTTAGATCTTTTATTTTTTCTGTTGGTTTTAGGTGGGTTCATGAGTAAATTAAGCCGCAGCACCGGATTAGCTCCAGAGGTTTGAACTAAGCAGATTCCGGCTATGGTTCCTCCATCAAGAGCGATGTGGGTTTATATATCTGTTGTTTTGCCGTTGTTGGTGTTTATGAGCCAGAGCGTGGCAGGAAAGTTTTTGGTGGAGAAGAATAGCTTGAGTGTAACCTCCCCTGATAGTTTGAAAGGTACTTATGATAGTGCCATTGGAAATTTTGGGATCCCTCAGTATGGAGGTACCATGGTTGGGATGGTTGTTTACCCGAAAGATGGTACCAATGCTTGTAAACCCTTCAGCACTTCTTTCAAGTCTTCTCCTGGTGGACTCCCTAGCTTTGTGCTTGTCGATCGTGGAGGTATGTCTTGTCTTATGCTTTTTATATTATAATCATATGCTTATCATGGGGCAGTATTGTGGCCGTCTTTCCTATTCAAAAACAAGGGGTTTTTAAAATAAAACCTATGAGATTTCTTACATCCATCCCATTCTTCGATGGCAGATTGTTATTTTGCTTTGAAGGTTTGGAATGCCCAGCAAGCTGGAGCAGCTGCTGTTCTTGTTGCTGATGATAAGGAGGAGCCTCTTATCACGATGGACTCTCCTGAGGAAGATAATGTTGCAGCTGATTATGTGCAAAACATAACCATTCCTTCAGCATTGGTCGAAAAGAGTTTTGGAGACAAGATTAAAAAGGCGCTTTCAGCGGGTGATATGGTTAGCATTAATTTGGACTGGAGAGAGTCTCTTCCTCATCCAGATGATCGTGTAGAATATGAATTTTGGACCAATAGCAACGATGCATGCGGTCCTAAATGTGAGACTCAAGTAGAATTTGTCAAGAACTTCAAAGGTGCAGCACAAATTCTTGAACGTGGGGGCTACACTCTCTTTACTCCCCACTATATCACTTGGTACTGCCCACAAGCTTTTATTCTGAGCAAACAGTGCAAATCTCAGTGTATCAACCATGGAAGATATTGTGCTCCAGACCCCGAGCAAGACTTCTCTCAGGGTTATGATGGGAAGGATGTTGTTGTAGAAAATTTGAGGCAGCTCTGTGTATTTAAGGTGGCCACTGATATAAAGACGCCTTGGATCTGGTGGGATTATGTGACAGATTTTCAAATAAGATGCCCAATGAAAGAAAAGAAGTATAACAAAGATTGTGCAGAAGAAGTTATCAAATCACTTCGTAAGATGAGACTTGCTTCTGCTTTTTTAACTTTTTTCTCTTTATATAGTTAACTAATTATGTCAACATCTGTTTTCATAGGATTGCCCATGGACAAAATACATGATTGTATGGGAAATCCTGATGCTGATAAAGATAATGCGCTCCTAAAGGCAGAACAAGAAGCTCAGGTATGCTAATAGTTAAGTCTTTTCAAATATGTAACCAGGTCGCATAAAGTGAGTTACTTGCTAAACACATTTTGCTTCTTTCAACTGCAGGTGGGTCATGGTTCTCGAGGTGACGTTACCATTTTACCCACTCTCATTATCAACAACAGGCAATATAGAGGTTTGTGACCAGCAAGATTATGCGCCAAAAAGTCACGATCATACTTACTGAGGGAATTCATGATTTATGTTGTCAGGTAAGCTTGATAAAGGAGCTGTCTTGAAGGCCATCTGCGCTGGGTTTCAGGAGACAACAGAACCACCTGTTTGTTTAAGTGAAGGTGAGGACTTCGTGTATTATGTGAGGTACATTTTTGGCTGTGCTCTGGACTCTGAATCTTCGTAAGCAAAATGATAACAATGCTATGATATGAGGGCCCTCGCAATTGATACGAGGGCCTTTGCACGAGCGTACCTGTTTAGGTAATGAACATGCAAACCAAACCCAGTTGGGTGAATAGAGTATTGTTCTTAGGCTGTAGGTATTTACCTACCACGCAGGGTTGAGTAAATAGGATGGAACTTGAGGAAACATATCCTTTGCACCTCCAAGCATCCTTCACTAGATCAACAGCCTCCATAACATATTAGTGGCAAACATGTATGGAGCTCTGCCTTATCAAATCTGAAGCCAAACAAGGCGTTGATGCTATGTTCAAAGATCAAATAGTTTGATGCAAGTATGAGGATAAATCTTGCATCATGTGATCATACGCAGTTTTATGATCTATTTCTGCAAGAAAATTGAACCAGGAACCATGACAAACTTTGGCATAAATACAAGTTGCTAAAGTATGCTCCTGCTTCTTAAAGCAACCCAAACTTTTCTTAATTTCCCTCAGCTCCACTGCGGCTGAAGCGTGGGGAGGAAGCTTTACTTTAATTGTTATTTGATGTTCATGTTTTGCTAAGAGCTTTCTAGTTTGTGAAATTGATTGGAAAGCTGCCTTATGTTCCATACTTTTCTTCAGACATGGAAACCAACGAGTGTCTTAGAAATAATGGAGGATGTTGGCAAGACAAGAAACTCAATGTTACTGCTTGTAAGGTTAGTGCATGCATTTCCCATGTTATTATGTTTAACTTAGGAATGTGGATGTCATCAAAATTGATATGCAGCTTGTTTTTGTATTTTATATCTGGCTGGTTCTCTTGTGTTTGGTCAGGATACATTCCGTGGCCGTGTCTGCGAGTGCCCACTTGTTCAAGGTGTACAGTTCCATGGAGACGGTTATAGTCATTGCCAAGGTACAGGCTTATAGATTCTTTCACATAACAAGGCTAGGTTTTTCACTCTGCTACTTAGTTGCTTAATCTGTCCGATTCTAGCATATCCTCCCCATGTTCATGTATCTTTGGTTTCATGCTGGTCACTCACTAGAAAGCTTCAGCAGATATATAGCATTGAACGGGAAAATGTAACATCATTTTAGGAAATTGTAATGGTATTGGGTTAACTGAGATGGATGACTAGCAGCTTTTTTGGTGTGTTGGGTTAACAGAGTAGTTTTTTGGATATTCATGGTTTTTAGTAGTGATGAAAGAACACGTTACTGTGTTTTATGATAAATTGTAATGTTTTTGTGGCTCTGACATCATTTCAAGTATTCACCTATTTGAACTGCAGCAACTGGTTATGAGCGATGTAAGGTATCCAATGGTGGTTGTTGGGAAGATACTCAAGATGGTCGTAGTTATTCGGCGTGTTTGGTAAGCATGTTTTGTTCTGTCCTCTGTACACAACAGTCGATATGCAAATATAATCTAGTCTAGTTTTTCTCCTATTCGCATGCCATTTGGGTTATGTGTCTGCTCATCCTGCTTAACGTTTTAGATTGTGGATTTATGACAGATGGATCGTGAAAATGGTTGTCAATGTCCTCCTGGGTTTCGGGGTGATGGCATTACACATTGTGATGGTAAGGAAAGGATATTACCTATCTTTTGCACCTTTATGGCAGGAGCAGAAATGTGACAACTTTGTGGACTGTAGATATCGATGAGTGCAAAGAGCGTCTTGCTTGCCAGTGCAAAGAATGTTCCTGCAAAAACAACTGGGGTGGCTTTGATTGTCGATGCAATGGAGATCTCATTTATATTAGAGAGCATGATACTTGCATCAGTAAGGAGCTTTTCATAGTATTTAATATATAAATAAAAATCATCCTTGTTTTTGTGTTCTCACTTACCATACTTCACAATTGAAAGGTAAAATTGCTGCTGTATCTAGAGTTGGCTGGACAGTGACAGTGGTGCTATTGGCCGGAGTGGCATTGGTGGGAATTGTAGGCTATATGGTCTATAAGTACAGGCTTCGGGTAAAACTTAATCTCCTAGGTCATGTATGTACATCTTGAATTTTGAGCTTACTTGTTCCTTTGTTGCAGTCTTACATGGATTCCGAAATACGTGCTATCATGGCACAATATATGCCCTTGGACAGCCAAGGAGATATCCATCAACATCTCCAGGAGGATTCTTTGTGACGTCTTTGTAAGTCGCATCACGTCTTTTTTTAATGCTTCTGCTTTATGTGCCTTCATGTCTTGGGCGCCTGTTTTTGTTAGGTAACTCTTCTGTATTCTAGGTTCCTAATTGCTATGTCTGTATGGTCAGATGGTCAGAAGATTAAGCTGCTTCTTTTTGTGCAAGCAAGCTAGAACAGAAACAGAAATGGCACTGTGGTTTTGTATTGTATGATATGTTGCCCTTGCCAAAGTGGGACTCGTCAAAAAGCCGCACTACTGAGGGCGAATTATATTTAGCACTACTAAGGAGGAGAATTTATATTAACAAATCAATGAACTCGTCTCCTTATCATTGAAATTGTATTGCGGCAATGTTAGTGTATATGAGGGATACCTTTCTTTCTATGGTCTTTAATTAGGATAACAGGAAGGATCAGGGAACTCCAGTATTTAGAGTGTATAAGTGAAACATGGTAATTCAAAAGTTTTCCTAGTGATCTATGAGAGATACCCTTCTTTGTTAAGTCTTTAATTAGGATAGAAGGATCAGTAATTCAGAAGTTTTCCAATGCATGCATGCACACTGCCTTCAACAAAAGTTCTCAAGCACACAAACTCATGCTATATTAGGTTGAATCGATGGTCGAGCATTTAAATTCTTGTTGACTTTTGTGGCAGGTAGATTGAATTTATGGGATTTGCTTTGTGAGATTTTGTTTTGTCTGAGAGCACATTTTGGCACAAAGGGGCACATTTCCTCTCATTTGTGTTGGATTGGGAGATGATTCGGCACAAAGGGGCACATTTCAGCACAAAGGGGCCGCCCGACTGCTTCTCATATGTGTTGGATTGGCAGATGATAGGCCATTCCCCTACAAAATAGAAGTCTCTCATTGGTAGACCAACGACCATTCCTCTACAAAATAGAAACTAGAAGTTTCTTATTTGTGTTGAATTGGTAGGCCAACCACCATTCCCCTACAAAATAAAAGTTGGTAAGGCTTTTCGGATGTGATTTTTCTAGATATTTTTGTAAGCTACAAATGTTTGCTTGCTTTCCCGTACAAAATAGAAGTTCGTGAGGCCTTCCGGATGTAGATTTCCCTCGGTTTGCTAGATTTTTTGCAAGCTACAAGCATAAGTTTTCATTCGGCGCTGATCTGGCGGGTTTTGAGTTGAGCGAGCTCTGCACAGATTGATGGGTAACCTGGAACCCATCATAAGCGATGGCAAGATCTTACTTGTTAAGTGGAATCAATAGGCTAGTTTCCATTTCGCAATGTAGAATGCCATGTGGTGCAACCAAAACAGAAGCCACAAAAAAGGTCGACCCAACTTCTATTTTGTTATGGTGGAAGTAATCGCAAGGTATGAAAAATACCCGGTAAGCCCTTTTGTTTGTCTAGTAAAATACTTGGTAAGCCCTTTTGTTTGTCTAGTTCAATTTCAAATTTACCGGTCTAAATTATTTGTCTGGAGATTCGATAGAAAAAACCATAATTTATTGTAAATTCTGGTATAGTTATATCCTATATGCATTATCTCCTCCAAATATTTTATATAGGCGGCAATTATGTGGTACAGCCTAAAATATTTTTCGAGCTCTAACTAATCGTGATATTGTACATATACCCGCCTCTACCTTCCTATTGGGAAATGGGTTTTCTTCACTCATATGCCAATTGTCAAAATAACCAGCAATAGTGCATGCAACACAATGGTCAAAATAACCAACAATAGTGCATGCAACGCAACAAATAAGCATAAACACCCATAACCAATGGCAAGGACACCTCAAACAATATTAACGTGGCAAGGACGACTCAAATTGTAAGGCTATTCTAACTTTATCTTGTGGCGTGTTCGCGTGTTTTACATTGTGATCAAGTTTGTTCACTTTTGGGGCTTTTCCAGGCGTGATTACCATAGTGTAGCTTAAGTTTTGGTGAGTACGAAACTAAAACAACATTGCTCAAGCATAAGCAGAAGTGGAGGGTCCATCACCATGCATATGCATCAACACTAAAATATCAATAAGAAAAATCATTGGTCACATCATCTTACGTGCTTGCAGATGTCATCATTTTATGACTACATAAGTCATAATTGAAACCAATATATGAATCTTGTTTTGATCCATCAATATAGTGATTGTTGGTTTGGTGTAGTGGTAACAACCAGTCTAATACAAATAGGTCTCGAGTTGGAGGTGTTCAAAGTCTAAGGTGTTTTGTAATGTGGTATGACGTAAAAATTGCCTCTAAATAGGAAAACTCAAAATTGTATCAGATTCTAATATAAGTGAAAAGTTAAATAAAAATCTTGCTTGTCAGGAGGAATTATGGTAAATGCTCTTAAAGTGATTCCTATGGAGATTTTTAATGTGGTATGACATAAAAAATACTTCTAAACATGAAAGCTCAAAATGGTATTAGATTTTATAAAAGTGAAAAGTGGTATAAAAATCTTGCTTGTCCCCATTCAAGTGGAGGGTTTTTGTTTATTATATCTCTGTTATTCTGTATCTATAGGTTCAGGAAATTGGATCTCTTTCCCTGTAGTATCTTTACAGAGAAGAAGGTACTGATCGATTTGCTGGTTGTATTAAATCTTTTTAATATAATACAATATGCCTTCAATAAAAAAAACTAGCAGAAATGCAGGGTTGAGGCAAGGATAGGATAGGAAAAACAAAGAAGAACTGGGAAAGAAGAAGAAAGGAAAATTTACTAGCCAAATTAGGATGGCATTCAAGGTTACTATGAACCATGGTTTGATTTCTTTCTAGCAAATAAACATTTGAAACAACTAATGGACTCATGTTATTTTTGTACGAGGTATAGACTATTGCTTCGTGTAGATGAATGTAGAAGGCTTTTGTATGGTGAAACAACTAAGAATAGCTAAAAAAAAATAGCCGGTCTGAAGGTCGAAGAGTCGGACGTGGCTGGTCGGCGTTTGATTCTATGGGAGCGTGTGCAGGTGCTGGTAGCAGCGATGTTCTTTTTGGCATAGTGAAGCCAGTTTCGACTCTATGGAAGCGGCTCCCTTGCTTTCTCTTCAAGCAAACAAATACAGGATTCCTGCCATTTTGGATGAGGATTTCATTTTAGTGGAGCTATTCTGGTTCTTTTGCACATCTGAGCAGCCAAATTTGCTGGAGGTGGATTGGAACCCGAATTTGCTGGAGGTGGATTGGCATAGGAGGTTTCATCAGCAGTTTTGTTGTTTTTTATGTTGGTGGGTTTGTCAGTTGTGATTGACAGCTTCGAATACTACTGATTTTTAAAAATGTCAGTTTAACTTCAAAATTGAGATATCGTAGATGTTTTTTAATGCTTTGTAGACTTATCCTTCATGTGCATACCCAATATACTTTTTTTTTTTGAAGGACTTTTCTCATTGTATTAAAAGAATGACAATATTACAAGGTGAGTGAGGAGCAAAAAGAGTTGCCCC
>JAANSK020296345.1:0-10229 GCA_011763485.2 Isoetes engelmannii
TATTTCTATACCAATACATGGCTTCAACCTTCCACTTTCTTAAGTTATCCCATACGTTTTTGTTCTCGTGGGAACCTAAGAGACATCTTCAACTATTGAATCCAATGGTGCACAAGATATTCTTCTTCATAGGCTAGTAATGGTGCGCAGCATCGCTGGACGTAAGTTGAGAGCATGTAAATGTTTTGGGCCAAAATGAGAAAAACGCGCCAAAATATGCTCGGCTGTAATTCTGCATTTCTATCTATGTAATTCGTATCTGCAAACTATGGAATGCTGACGCTCTAACACATGTCAAGATGGCACACTATCGGCAACAGGTGAATCCCATGCTTGCAAAGGCACACACCACTACCTGCGCACCCATTTGCCCATGAAGAAGCACAAACTAATAGCTTCTATCTGCACGGGTGCGCATCGCCTCCGCATTGAGACATGCCGATGGACTTGGGAGGCACGTGACATGAGGACAGGATCTGTAAGTGTTGCCAGCAGGGTGCCCTTGAGGATGAATGCCATGTTCTTCAGACCTGTCCAACATACGCTCATATCCGGGCATGGTATGTGCTATCGGACATGACCTCCATGGGTTTGCTAGGATTATACCCACGCTCACGAATGTACGAACTCAGTTGTGCCCTTCGGTGCAGTATTGAATTGTGCTATACAATTGTATAGTCTACCAGCATACTTATTACTGCTAAGGTTTTCTCTCGAAGACCCTCCGGGAGGAAGGGAGGAGGGGGGTTAATCCTGACACTAATATGCTTGTTGCTCTCTCTTTTTTTCGGTCCCATAGGTCAATTGGTCTCCGTGGACAATAAAAAATATATTCTATTTTATTCTATTCTATCCAATTCTTAATGCTTTTTACATGATTGGTAATGGTATTAAATTATTTGCTTGATACTATGCTATTATTACGTATATTTGAAAGTATATTGCACTATGGAGTGGATAACATTTATAAACATGCATTGTGACCTTGATGTTTATTGAGATTATGAAAAAAGACAAATTGAATTGCATGTTTCCTAATGAATTAAACGATCTTCTCAAAACACATCCAATTTCTAAGCTGAGGCCATTGAGCATTGTTTCTTCTTATATGCTCATATCCAGCCAGCTTGGTCAGGGATTCTATCTCTCTTCGAAGTGACACTCACAAGGCAGCAGATGCTTTTTGGCTGTTTACCCCCCATACATGGAGCAAAGTGCAGAGTCGTGCCTTTCATTTGGTTTGGGTTTGGTTGTTGTGGTTAACTTAGAAGCGAAGAAGATTTTGTATCTTTAAGGGCCTGGATATTCCTACTGCTCGTGCCCTACAAGATGCAAGATAAAATTACAAAGGCTTATCATTACTCCATGCTTGCGTCTGCTAAGCAACATTTAATTTTTGAGGTTTATCTGTGTGTCCTTACTTATGAATAGGTGGGTTGTTGTACTCATGGGTTGTGATTATCTTCAGAGCTTTTGTTCCTGCCTTTGGTAAAGTCACCAAATGACATGCACAAGGGTAGGATTCGAGTGGCAACCATGGTGCAGTGGGATTATTATATTTACAATATAATATCCCCAAAGGCAGATGGAAACCATTAGACAATTGAGTTATTATACACATTATTGTGTCTAATATGTTATGTAAGTTATATAACATATCCCCCCCCCCATGCGGCAACTTAATTACTTAGCATGTTGTTTCCACATGTTAAGTATGTGGGACCAAACAATTAGTTTAGTTAAACCACCATAAATGCATATTAACTAAGCATTAAATGTTAAGTATAACTAACTTGGAACCTGGAACCACTTGCCAAGTGGCAAGATTCAATTGGGTCAAAAGTAACTAACTTGGAACCCACCTGCGAAGTGGCAGGATTTGATTGGGGCCACATGGCCCAATCATGGGACTTAGCCCTATTTTCGAGGCTATATAAGGGAGCGACCCAAACCCTAAAACCTTTTAGGTCCAGGGTCACACCCACGTTGGAGCTTCTAGGGCAGGAATCGAGGAGCGCTACGGGTTTTCGAGCTTCACAAATCAAGTAGGGCTCATGTACCTGAGGAGCTTCTCCAGCGCTCTAGTTCTTGACCAAGATCGGCTATGTTGGGTCATCCAGTGGGGATAGGGGCAAATGACCAGGTTAGTCCTTATGTAGAGTGTCAGCTTTAGTTTAGCAGTCTCGATTAAGCTAGAGTGCTTCTGTATTGTAGTGTTAAGTGTTCTTGACCATTAACCCTAAAATCACACTGACTAAGGAGCACTGACCCTTGTATCCCTTATGCTTAGATATGATTAGAATTGTTATTCTATTATTATGGATTATCTGATCATTGTAGGATGCTCAGTGTTTGCACCTCTTGTGTATGTAGGAAGGGGGGGTAGAGACCTAAAAGCCATGCTTAGTATGATTCTAGTTCATCCTCATTAATCCCCCTTAATTTCGGCATGTGCATAGAGAGCTTGCATGACCGTGGGCCTATGGCCTTGACTGGCGTAGAATAGAGGACTTATTCCAACCTCAAAGGGACTTACGGTGTGCTTTGTCTACCAGGGGTCCATAGCGAGGTAGGCCTAATACCTTGTCACTGAGTGTGGGCAAGATATGGGTTCGGCCCCTTGCAAGTGTCTCTTGGAAGGAGTAGCCTTCTTGTTTCATTGGACCAAGGGAGATGAAACCTTGGAGTAGTCTTATGGTTGCGTGTCTGGCAGACTACAATTGAGACCCGAAGCTTTTCTGTGTACTCTGCAAAGTATGCACAGGAGGGGTGGATGGAGCGGACTACTCAAGGCCATTGTTCTATGCCAGCCAACTCCATTGTTATGACTTCTGCCTGCTGTTATCTTGAGGCCCAGATCATCAGTCACGCCACATGAGTCAGAGCTTGGGGTAGGATCGCCTCTTAGTCTGTTGATGGATGTCTATGACATTGTTATAGTTGATGATGGTGCCTCACCCTTTGTGGTGAGTATTTTATATGATTTATGTACATGTTGCTTGTGCTAACACTACACGCTTCAGCAGTGAGATCGGTCCCAGGAAAGACAGGGCAAGACACGTACGTCCTTCTTCTACATCGCTTTGGAGCAACTGCCAGGTCGGCGTCACAGGGACGGCCTCCCGCCGATTTAGGAGTCGACGGGAGGGGATCTCCCAACCTTATACGATGGGAGCATCGTAGAGGATAAGAGGACGTCACAATTATTAGAGCAATGATTTTGGTTGACCAAGATCAAAGCACTGGCCATAAACCTTATATATAGTTAGAACTTGAATTTGAGAGAAATCCCAAACTATGACCACGAGCAAAAATGGGGAATCTTTTTTTCCGGTAGGCTAGTTGTTAAGGAGTAGTAGTAGTAGTCTTTAAGTCAAGAATTCTAGCTTAACACACAAGTAAGTTAGCAGAATTAACAAAATTTTAAAAGAAAAAATAAACTTGTATGACCAAAATTTGGCCATATACTCCCATAGCGTGCCAGAGAGTTATATACTCTCACAGTGCCCCAGAAGCACTTTGGACCTCGCCCAAACCATATCCTGCGCACTAGAAGAGTATTCCAATAGAAAATTCTTGAAGAAATGAGTTGTTTAAGAATGGCATATATAAAATTTATTGATAGCTAGATAACATGATTTTCCTAAGGGAAAACCTAAAAATGCCAAGTCTATAAATAGGAACCCTAAAAACTAGAAATTAGGGTTTCATTTGTCATTGCTCGATCTCCGACCTGCGAGATGATTTTTGGGCATTATTTGACGGAATCAACGTTTATTGAGCATGGCCCGCACCAAACAAATCGCGAAGATCATGCCCCACAACTGAAGGGGCAGTGTCCAAGTGCAAGCCATCCCATAGAGGAGGGAAGAATACCTCGAACGCCACCGAGAAGAGGATGCACCAGAAGATGAGAAGGAAGTGCTAGAAGAGATAGACGAGGGAGATGAAGAGGTGGACGAGGCAGATGAAGAGATAGATGAAGCAGAGGAGGAGAATGATGAGGAGATTGTCGAGGAAGAACAAGATGAAGAGCACGTAGAGTGGCAAGAAGATGCCGAGGAGCATGGCTCAAGAAAACTCGAAGAAGAAGCTCTCCAAGAAGGAGAGGAAAGAAATGCACATTTGTAATGAATTGCACGTGTTGAAGAGGGAGGAAAAAGAGCTTAAACGGCTTAAGAAGTTGGCTAAGATCAAGAAACTAATGGAGAAGGACAAAGGGAAGAAGCCAGAGGTGAAGCAGTGACTGCTTAGGAAGATGAAGAAGACTCCAAAGAAGAGAGCGGTGGGCATCAAGATCATGGCAGGGGACCCGGAGAGTGAGCCATCGTCATCTTGCACTGAGTCAGATGAGGATGCATTCAGGGAACTGTAGAGGCAACTTCGGGCGTTCAATGACTGCACAAGAAAGCGGGGACATGGGAGTATTGCTTGCTACTATCGAATAGCCTTGCACCATCCGTCTCCCTAAACAAGACAGATAGCCAAAATCATTGTGTGTATGAGTGCAGAATTGCAGTGGAAACCCCGTATGAGGCAGCATGCTACTTTCCACACGCAGATAGCAACTTCTATCACTCTCACTCATGCGTGGATAGTTTAGATACATATGTTGATCTATATGATAAACATACAACAACACACACTAGTTGGGCAAGGTTATATTGCTTGGAGACTTCAATGCGCACACATGGACTAAACAAGTCATAAAATTTGACCCCTTGGCAGAGGACATGTTACAACTTCGCCCCACAGAGGTGGTTTAGCCACAGGCATCAGATGACAACTAGGTCACGTGTTATGGCAAACAATTGCTTTTGATATGCAGCACCTTCGGCTTGGTAATTTATAATGGAATCGCATAATGGCTATCCTCTAGCAGGTACACTCGTAGGCAAGAGAACCAGGGGGCACTTCCAATGTCATGGATTACGTGCTGGTGGCAGAGCAGGATCTGCACCTGGTTACCCATTCATGTTGATACAAACAGTAGGGATGAAGAAGTAGATTCCAACCACCAATCCTATTTCCTACAGGTAGATTGTTAGGATGTTCGCATTCCCATTGTTCCAACATCTCGTGTGCCACATCTGCGCTTAGATTACGGCCATGTAGGGACATATGCCCAGATGGTTCCAGCTAAACTAGAGGGAATACTACAAATTCCATGCTACACCAAGAGACTACCCAGTTAATCAATGTGCTTATGACGACTGCTGATAGATGCTTTGCGAGAAGGTGCCCATATGGATGTGCTTGGGAGCTCCAACTTTGGCTTGATTGTGAATGTAGGGAGCTTAAATACTGGTTTTTACAGATCACTGACCCTGCCTTGCACCCGCCTGTGATCAAACAACATGCGCTTTTCTCAAGGGAAGGAAAGCAAGGTACATTGCAGAACATTAACGCGAAACGTTCTATCTCTTGGACCATCATCCCAAGACATTCTAGCAAAGGGTATTAAACAAGCCTTTACAGCCTGCGAGAACATCACCTAAGAGCAATGGCTATAGTACTTGGAGCAGCTTTATGATCCACTTGGGGTTCGACCAACAATACCACCACAGATGGGCCCAATACTAGTCATTGTAAAGGCAGATGTCACCAAGGGCTTACAGCGTCTCGCCAAAGGCAAGGTGGTAGATTTGACGACATGCAGGCAAAGCTGCTCGGGCCTTCGATGGCGGCCATCCCAATGACATTATTCAATAGGGCATTGCATGAGGACTTTCTTCCACAATGGACCACTAGGGGACCATGGTGCCTCATCGGACCAGGGAGATGCAACCTGGAGTAGTCCCCTTGGGTGATTCGGGGAGATTACGTATCCGGCAGGCTACATGCCTCAGAGTTCGATCCAGCCTATCTGCATAGTGTGCACAGGAGGGGCGGATGGAGTGGACAACCCTTTGCCATTGTCTAGATGCCAGCCCAAATCATTGCCATAACTCGGTCTGATCTATCTTGGAGCCTTATCGTTAGTCACCTCCCTATGAGCGGAGCCTGGGTAGGATTTCCCTATGTGTAGTATCAGATAGATGTATGTTATGTTGTATATGTGGATAGATGGATGATGCTACCCTTCGAGGTAGGTTTATATGTTTATACGTATGTTCTTACATTTGTTTATGCTTCCGCTATATAGGAGCCCGTTGAGGAGGGGCAAACGACACCTTCGTTCCTCGGCTCATGGTCCTATTCATCCCAGGGCATGAGTTTGACGAAGGGCCCATTCGATGGTCAGGCTATCCGATGGGGGATTTTTGGCGAAGTATACGATGGGGCATTATATGTTGAGCAGGGAGCGTCACATCTGCAAGCCGTAAATGCTCAAGGTTATTGAGTGCTTGACTAAGATGACATGGTCTATATTGTCTACCAACCTTGCATGCCTCCCAAAACCTATGAGGATAATGAGCATATAGATGGGCTCTTTTGCGTCTGGGGCTGAATCACTATAATCCTGCCATCAATAAGGTAAGGTAAGTAGTACTTATAGCGCTGCTCCTGGTCGGGAATTGCTTCGTGCTCCTGTTGTTGCCCTGTGTCTGGATGTATAATCATCCATTGGGATTGTCATCATGTGCTCATAGTCATCCTTGAGTAATCGTATGCTACTCAAGTTGACTGATCTTCATGTGTATCTTGATGCTGATGCTACTACGAAGGAGCTAGGTTGTAGGACTATTGTGGCCTTACCCCTAATACCCATTCGCTCTTGGAGTATCATTGGGTCTTCTTGCAGTATCATGCTTTGAGCTTTGCCATATGCCTCAATGTCCGATACAATGTTGCCCTTGTAGTGCTCCGCTTCACGAACGTCAATAGGGGATTCATGTGCTTCGCTATCGATGAGGTTGTCCAATTGTTCTTGCTAACAGATGAGTTACAGGAGTTCATCAACACGGTAATCTCCCTCCCGACATTCTGCCAGGTTCTTGATGTCGTTGGAGAGGAGGTACTCTTGCCCTCCACTATGATGGGTGCTAGGCTGGTGATGCCGAGTCCCAATAGGGGAGCTACACGAGGAGTCTGTAGGTCCTGATCAAACATATGGATATGTTGTTTGGCTTCCCGTTGAACCAGTTTTCAAAGAGCGAACTGACCATGATGGTTTGGTAATTGGTCGAACACTGAGTGTCGCCCACCTTGTAGATAGAAACAACCTTGCTAGTGGAACACTGTGGGGGAAAGCCTTCCTGTAATTTGAACAGTGCCGTTAGGATGGGTACTATCGAAGACCCTACCCATTTGAGCAACTCTGCCTATTTTCACACATTTCTCTTGTAGCCGTTTTGTAATTCTTTTGTATTTCTATATTCAATTTGTGTATTTTATATTTCATAATAATTCCTATACTTTTGTTTCTAATGCTATTTCATTCATTCCTATTTCATATTTATTTCTTTTATTTCTGTTGTTTGTTTTGTGTGTGTGTGTGTGTGTGCGTGTGCGTGTGCGTGTGCGCGCGCGCGCGCGTGCATTTTATGTACCTTCATAATATTGTATTTACATGTTATTATATTTTCTTATTTTTGTATCTCGTCATTTATGCGTTCCCAACCGGCATTGCCTTCAAAATAATATCTATCTATCTTCTTGTATCACATTTAGTGTGCCTTACAACAATGGCCAATCCATTAAAATATCTATCTAGAACACATTCCCTTTCCTCATATTTGGATGTGAATTACTATACTTTGGTACGCCGGGTTTTGTACCATTGACTGCTATTCTAAAAGGAAAATAACCTGCCTGAACTTGTGTTCTTGCTATCTTGTGACTCACCATTGTTAGAAAACTCATTGAATGAGAAAGAAAATACTTCAAGTTGTCCACAAGTGGGAAGGCTAGTGTTTATGACTTATTTTGTACTCTCTTTCGTTATGCTTTCATGGACTAGTTTTTTGCGCCTGTACTAATGCTTGTAGATTGAGTTTCTAAATGAGAATGCACATGACATGGTTTTTGACAAGCTCTGTTCTGGACATTTCGTGGAAGTAAAATAGCTAACATGGTGCTCTTAGATCACCATGCCTGTTGTGCCTGCTATAGTAGATTTGCCAAAGTGCTACAAGATTTCTGCACCTATAGCATGTCTCGATGCCCTGAGTTTAGCCCTGAAAGTATGTTGAGGAACTGGATTGACATGGAGATGTAGGGTACATTGACATAGGTGCTTGTTTTCCAAGGTGGATATTTAAGTACTGATCTCGCATTTCTTTGATTTTCTTGCTTTTGCATCATAATTCTGCACACAATAGTTGTATCCTTCTCAGCATTCATTCCACATACAATAGCTGCACTTGCACTTTCACTTTCTCAATTTCTTGCACTTGCTTGCTAATTGCCTCACTCTAGAACTACGAAGTGAACCGATGCTTGCTAACTTCCCCACTCTAGAACTGCAAATTTTTCAAAACTATGGCTTAGATCCGTGCGCATATGGAGAGAGTCATGCCCACCCTTGACTTGCAACACACCCCCCTCCGCCCCCCCCCCCCCCCCCCCCATCCCAAAAAAAAGCATATTTCACCATCAAAAATCAAAAAATGGTTTGCACGTTCGGGCAACCCAAAACATGGTGGGGTTTTAGTAATCGAAGTACGTTTAAGGTTTAAGATTCATTTTACGTGATTGATGCCCCTATAAGTCTTCAATTCTAGTACATGCCATCTTCCCATACCGAGGCTGTCGGTCTGATGTATTTGTGTAGACGAGCTTCTGCGCGTGGAGTGCATTGGTGAGGACCTTTCCTGCTAGTTTTCGCCGTCATTTTTGTTTCTGCAGTTTTGTTTATAGAGGTGAAGCGCCCATCGTGGACATAGTTGTGGGCAGTGTAGTTGTGATCTGGAGCAAGGTGTTGATGAGGAGGGATGCACGGTTGACAGTCAAATTCTACAGATGATAGAACCATGATTACAATCGGGGTTTGCCCTTATTAGTATCAAGATTTTTTTTTTGGTGGTGCATATTTTGAGCTGCCGCGGGGAATCACAATCTCAGGCGCAGCGACAGATTGAAGCGGTCATCATCAAATTGAAAAGGTAGAAGTATGCAACAAACTCAAACAATGAATGGAATACTTTCCCTCCTAGCCTCTGCAAACCCTACACACGGAGCTGTCAAGCAAAACCCTCTGTTCTATCATCTTGTAGACTTTGACCTTCAATCATGCATTCCCTGATTGATGTGTTAGACTTATAGATGTACTAATACTATGTTTTAAATTTTAAATATAATGTTTTATAGTAAACTAAGCATCTACGGAGTGGTTTAATACGGTTCCATCTACCAAGCAGTCTCCACGAATCTATTTTTAAATTCTAAGTGTTCCACAATTATCATTAGACAAAGGGAACGCCAAAACCATTTTCAAATTTTAAAAATTCGGATGTTGGCCGTTCCCGTTCCGCTCCCGTTCCGGATTTTAGGTCCACGTTCCCGTTCCGGGTAACTATGAATTGAGCCACTTGAGCACCTCAAGCATATGTTTTTGCATACAATACAATACAATAACAAAATCATAGTCCCAACCATTATGAAAAATCCTCTTGCATACAATAACGGAATCATAATCCCAACCATTATGAAAAATCCTTCAGCAATACTAAACGAATTGTAGCAAGCTAACGTCTATAGCCTACCACTTTAGGTTTCAAGGAGTTTTGGTTATTTGGGTAAGAGATAAAACCCTTTTTAACTTAAAAAACAAAAGAATATTTCATCTCACAACCGATACAAACCTTCTCTTCAAGAATTTATTCTTCGTTCCATCGTATATTTGTGACAAAATCAATTTAACGCTCAAAATACACCACTTAGCGAGGCGTCTCTTAGCAAGAAATTTAAATGCCTTTAAACATATTAATCGAAACGGGCAATCTTTTGGATGTCATAAGACATATCCTGTAGTAAACTATAAACAAACAGGTGGGAGGCTCTTGCCAAAATTTTCCTTACACATTTCTTTGTTGCTGTAAGTAGATAGGTTAATACAAAATATCAGCAAGCCATTTGTTGATGACCCCGTCATTTGAAACATATAAAGTAGACAATATAGTCAAGAAGATTGATGAATGGCCATTGCACAAGCCAATATTATAAGTCATACAAAGTTGCTGAATTTCAACATAGCAATGTAGCCCATAATGAACTTCCGACAGCTAGCACCACTTGTGCACTCCAATGGTTCTGAAGCATTTACATGTCATCCTGGTACCCCAGTA
>JAANSK020296356.1:0-10228 GCA_011763485.2 Isoetes engelmannii
GATGAGCGAAGAATGAATGTCGCATTGACACGAGCAAAGTACTCTCTTATAGTTATTGGCCATACAAAAACTTTGGCGAAAGAGAGTCATGCGTGGGAGGAATTGATAGAGGATGCTCGGAGGCGGCAACACTTCCAACTCGTTTTTCCAGCAAATTATGTAGTAAATAGAACCAGTGGTATAAAACAAGAAGCAGAATTGAATGGGGAAAATGACCTTTCATATTCAGAAATGCCCAAGTCTAATGGTGGACAAGATAGCAGGCCAGGGAGTAGAGTGCAAGAAAATTGCATTTTGAACCAAGAAAATCACAAGTTTTGTCCATCAGACGTGGATACCAGAAAATCAAAGGGAGAATCTTATGAAGGATGTGGTTCAAGTAAAGAAGCTGGGGCAGAGAGTTATGGTGGACGTGGTTCGAGTCGTAAGAGATTTAGAAGGCGTCAATGCCAAAAATGGAAACAAAGAAACCACCAAGGAAGTGGTCGTTCTAGCTGTGTTAGTGCAGGAGTTAACCAAGGGAATAACCAAGATATTGTTGCCACTAGTTATGGAAGGGAACCCATGTTTGCCAGCCATGTGTGGCAGCATGTGCCTCATCCTCAAGTTATGCATGCTACAGTTTGGGGGCCTCAATCTCATGTTCATTATGCTGAAGGTAATACAGGTAACAATATTCTCTATATACCAGGGATGATGCCACCACGAAGATAAGGTGGAAGGTCCATTTTAGGAATTTCTCTGAATGGTAATTTGTAGTCTTTACACTGCTTTTTTGTTTACCGGTTCTTTTTAAGTATAATGAATATCAAATAGTTTGTTTTCAGGGGATTCTTATGGAATTTTTGGCGACCATTAGCATTGTATTATTTCGTCATCACATCTATGCGACGGGCGTCATCAATGTACAGGTTTGTCTCTTTATAAGGGTTTTCTTTTCTCTTTTATGTGGTTAATGCTAGTAAAGATGACTTGACTGTAGTATTTGGCCAAACTATCTACAGCCATGCAAGAACGGTATGCAGTACACTGAATGAACCTAGTTCCCTGAGAAACCTGATGGGAGACTTGTCCATTTTATACAGATCTTCATAATCACAGCCAACGTTGCCATCATTTTGATGTGCTTTATAGCTGGTTTGTGTTGGTTCTTAAGGACTCCTTGGTTTGTGTCAGATCTTAAGGACTCCTTATGCTTTTGCCATGAGTTGGTTTATTGCTGATGGACAGCCTTTTAAATGAGGCTACCAAACATGAACAATGTTTGTGCTTCATGGCAACCAACAGCTGAAGCTTCTACTTCTCCAGTATTCTCATGGATATGCAAGAATAGAAAAGCAAAAAATAGAAAAGCAAAATAATAGAAAAGCAAAATGTCATGTGAAGGACATAAATTTGCTGCCCAAGCATGACTACCCTGTTTGCCTGTCTGTCTTTTTTTGATGGAGCAAGAACTAGAATTTTCCACTGGAGGAATAATACCCTGGAATTTTTACTGAGGGGTGATTTAGGCCCAGCAGTTACTTGAACCACACTTTGTAATGTGTAGCTTGTGCTGCTTGTGTCTTGTCTGACTTTTTTCTATAGCCACACTGTAGAGACCCAGAGCACGTGAGAGTCGGGTCTTTACCAAGCACGAGGCTTATGGGCAGTCTGGATGCAGGATCATATATTGGATCTTAGTGGATTGTGCACTTGGATTGTGCTTAGTGTCTACTTACGTGCATCCTGATTTAGCTCCATTCACATAAATACATTCCATCTTTATATTCCCACTTGAATCTTTGTATTGCTAGTTGCTATTCAAGTATGAGATGCTTATTCATGATCAGATGCTGCTCGCAGCCCGGCCCTATGTATTTCTTACTATAAGGTCGTTATCTTGGAACTTTAGAATTAAAAAATTAAAATAATGTTGTGGCCTCGGTATACTTTAGTGGCTGAAAATAATCCTACCTCACTTTAGTGTGATACCACCTGACCTTTTGACCGCAAGTTGGTATCACATATCCCTTAAGGTTGTTAGCTAGACCAACCTACGTCGTCTATTTTTATTGTCTCTGGATTTGAAGAGAGGTACAAATCTTGCTGGCCGCATTGATTTGGGTTTTCCAAGCATGAATACCCTCGTTCAAAAGCATATTTTTTGGTGTTTCAAACTCTAGATCTTTTGCTGCACGGACCTTATGAGAACAAAGTCATATGCTCGGAGATTCAAGGCTAGACCAAAAAGAAAATCAATGGATATCTTATAATAGATCTAGACGTTGATAATATAGTTTTAAGTAATGCCTCATTAAGGTTATCACCCAATGATGGATGGTAAATAGAACAATATTTGTTGGCCAAACCTCTAGGTTGTTGTACATTTTAGATGAATAATGAGGTAACAGCACTGCGGCTGGATATGGTTTGCTTGGTGCATATTGCATGTACAACTCCAGTATCATGATTGTCAGGAGAGTGGTATGTGATCAACCCTCGAGAGTGGTGTCACATAGATCCAAATGTATAACTGATCCAAACGCTTTTTCCTGAACAATATGTTCTCGTTGATATACAAATGTAATGTGACACGTATAGAATCTTGTTTGTTAGTATCGTTAGAAGCATGTCCACCATATATGGTTTTGCTATTTCACAAATGTCCATGTGATCAATTCGAGTATTATCAAAAATTCCAATTTTTGTGGGTTGCCCAATTCGTAAATGAGGTAGTGAAGAAATGGGAATATGCAATGAATATCCTCAATGGAAGGCTGAGATTTTTGGGGTGGAATTTGATTAGAAGATGTTGAATGGATGGCCAGAGATAGTAGCAAAATAAAAAGATATTGCTTTTGCATCGTTTTTAAATCGAGCTCATGCGAATATCCTGTGGGGTGCCAGTTTGCATGCAATCCTTGATTGCTTTGCTTCCTTAGGCTCTTTAATTT
The DNA here is from genome assembly GCA_011763485.2 of Isoetes engelmannii. Classification (NCBI taxonomy): domain Eukaryota; kingdom Viridiplantae; phylum Streptophyta; class Lycopodiopsida; order Isoetales; family Isoetaceae; genus Isoetes; species Isoetes engelmannii. The sequence continues at coordinate 2,937 of JAANSK020296356.1, forward strand.
CTCAGCATCCGCTTCCAATGTGAGCATTTGCTTGCAATGTGAGCACCTAAGCAGACTTTGGCTTGTGTTTAAGAAGTAGTGCCCGAGCATTTGATTGATCTCTTGTTGTAGAGTTGCTTCCTTCATTCGGACGAAGAGTTCGGACAGAAGAAGGGGAAGTAGGCAAATTTTTGAGAAGGTCGATTCGGTTCGGAATAGATTGACAGTTGACTGGAGTCACTCCAAGCTTGCTCAAACAATTTTCTTTACTTAAATCTTTTGTGGAGCTTTTGTTCTGAAAAAATACGCGTTTGGTGCAGCTGAGCGTTCCTTTATCACCTCTGAACATTTTAATGTGATGCCCACCTGCGGATGGAGCGCGATTTGGGATGAGCGCGATTGGGGATTTTAAGCGCAGAGATATTGTTTACCCCACAAATTTCATGAGGGCAACCCTTTGTGCGGCAACACTTTGTTTTATACTAAAATAATTTTGGATGATGGATAATAGAATCCAGTGTGACACATACGTAGTCTTCGAGCCCATTGAAAGACACATATCCCACATGGGCAGTATCACGATCCTTTATCAAATGGCCAATAATTGCTTATAGTATTACACTTGATTGTAAACATGGCAGTGTTGCAGCAACCAAAATTTCTGACATGTCCTTATTCGACACTGGAAATCTTTTATGCCATTAAAAAACTTAGGTTAAAACGATAACCTCCAAAATGCTTTACTAAATATATCAAAAGTACCTTCCAAATGAAGGGCATTTTTGAAAATAACACTTTGTTTTATACTAAAATAATTTTGGATGATGGATAATAGAATCCAGTGTGACACATACGTAGTCTTCGAGCCCATTGAAAGACACATATCCCACATGGGCAGTATCACGATCCTTTATCAAATGGCCAATAATTGCTTATAGTATTACACTTGATTGTAAACATGGCAGTGTTGCAGCAACCAAAATTTCTGACATGTCCTTATTCGACACTGGAAATCTTTTATGCCATTAAAAAACTTAGGTTAAAAGGATAACCTCCAAAATGCTTTACTAAATATATCAAAAGTACCTTCCAAATGAAGGGCATTTTTGAAAATATAAATGCCCTTGTATTTTGCGTATATTATAAAAATAACTTTTACATTACATTTTAATTTTTAAATTACCTCTGGTCAATAAAATACCACTGTACTATATTGTATTTACTTAAATGCTCCCAATTTTTTATGAAATTATCAAAATGCTTTTCAAATACATTTGAATTTACTTAATTGCTTCCACATCATACAAATGAACACATTAGCAAATAATTTTGATATAGGATGCTTATTTCAGAGACTTCATCACTGGAACATACATTTTGAACCAATAGAAGTAAATATTTTTTAGAATATTCTATGTAACATCTAATGCTGGCGGTGCACGACGACTACGACGGTTATGTAACATCTAATGTTGGCCATGCATGGCAACTACGACGGTTATGCCTAATCTCTTGGCAATATTTACATCGTAATGGCCTTTTTTGTGAGCCACCATTCACTTTTCTTTGGCTTTGAAAAAATGCAGTTGCTCAATGTGATTTATCACTTCCTCAACCCAAGTAGCAGCATTTGGATTGATTTTATGAATCTCAGCAATAGCGCCATTTGGGCCCAAACTCCGTATATGCTCTAGCAGCAGTCCACAACAACTGCAGTAGTGGAATGCTTTTCAAAAAGTTTTTGCCAAATGCCTCAAATAATAAGCACAGAGTGTTCCAATGCCAAACACAAGCAAAGCACCATCCATTAGTCCCTTCTGCTTGTCCGAAACAAATGTCAACTGCTTTGAGTGATGGACACAATCCTTTAAACACTGCGTAAATCACACTCAGTTATCATCGTTTTTTGCATTTACTACATCAAAAGCTATCGGAGTAGTTGACGCTTTGCATCTATTCCTGTGGCTGCCATTAAAATGCCCAAGTCCTTCCCTTTCAAATGAGTGGCATTCAATCCAATCAAAGGGCGACAATGAGTGAAACCTGTAATGCTAGCTCTATAAGAAATAAATTTATGAAGAAAATGCCCATTTGTTCAAAATGTATGTTCTAGTGATCAATTCTGTAAAAAAGGCATCCTATATCAAAGTTATTCACTACTAATGTGTCCATTTGTATGATGGGGGGCATTTAAGTAAATTCTAATGTATTTGAGGGGCATTTTAGTAATTTCGTAAGAAATTTAAGGTAAATATGCTATAATACAGTGGTATTTTGTTGACGAGGAGCATTTTGAGAAATAATTAAAATACAAGGGCTATTTTGGTAAAATACGCAAAATATAGGGGCACTTATGTAATTTTCCTTTGAAAATAAAGGAATATAAGTTTTCGTAGCTCTTCACATTTAGAAGTTGTTTTCACGAATATTACAGATTATGATCGGATATTTTTCAACAAGCTCAAATACATCTAAATTGGAGTTGAAATTCAAGGTTAAGCTCATTTGAGTAGTTTCTAAAAATATTTATTTAGGATTCAAATGTACTCGGATTGGACAAAGAAGGAATATTCTTAGGTTACACAAATTTTACACAAGCTGATAATTTGGATCCAAAGCTAAATACAGAATGCATTGCCTTAATACTGAGGGGTAATGTTTTGCACACCATCAATGATTGGCGTCACATCACGTTTCTGTCTGCATTCTACAAAATTATAGTAAGGGCGATGCAAAAAAAATAAAACCAATATAGGCAGAAAACATCTCTCGTGTATAATAGAGGAGGGTAAGAGTATGCTAGGGTGTACCACTTTTGGCACCTCCTAAAGTACATACTCAGAGTACTTTTCTCTTTTTCTTTTTATCATAAACAATTAAAAATTTGGAAATACAAATCAAAGACACATTTGTCCTCAACGTAAGATCAAGATGTTGATGTTAGAATCAAGAAAGACTGCATTCACATTCAAACTCCATATTTAATAAGACCTTATTAAGCTCTCAAAGTACTCAGTGATTAGGTACTTTTCTGGGACGTTTCGGGGCCCCCAATAGATACAAAAATTGTACCCTAGCATGCTCTCACCCAGGATACTAACTTGAATTTCGATTAAAAAATTCCCTTTTATTAGCACGCTAGTCCAACTACGTCCTTGCATGTAGCTGTAATTCTACCTATTCATGTGTATGTCAAATTTGAGGTGGTGGCACCTTGTTTTGTGTGAAATTTTTATTTTTAGATTCAATGCTGGAGGGGGGAAAAAATCGCAATGAAAAACACAGTTTCTTTCCGTAATCGAACTTCTTTCTCTCCCTAGATTCGTGCATTGGTTGATCCAACAAGTACTTGTGAGGTATTTGCCTTTTGTTTTATAATATTCGATTCAATGCATGCTCTTCCCTTTTACTGCTATATTCGAATGGTTTTTTTTTTTTTTATGTAAAGACAATTCCGTTATAGCCCTCGTAGATAACAATTGATGACCAATAGTATACAATGTATGCTTTTTTTTTTAATCATAAATTTGATAACTTTGTTTGATGTGACAAATATATGGAGAGCATGCACGGCTTTGGATGAGAGGAAAGGGTAGCTTGCAAGTTTGTTTCTAAACGTGGCATTCTTGACTTTGATGTCAAAGTTCTCTTCACATGGTCTGTAATATCAATCTCCATCTCGCTATTAGGTTTTGTCTTGTGTTGATTGTATCGTTTATGAATGTTTGTTGTTTGTCTAATGTATCTCTTGTCGTTCTTTCTGCATGTTATGGAATATGTCTTGATTGTTTGAACTTCTTGTCTGTTGCAATTTTGCTAGTTTTTATTTGTGTTGCGGTACAATTGAAAGAATTAAAATTTTGATGCATGTAATCAATTTTATCTGTAAGATTGTTCCATTTGATGTGTTTCTTCCTTACTTTATAATATATAAATATGAAGTGACGACATGGATGATTTTACAAATTGAATGATAGCATGACTCTAGCAAATTATATTATGATACTAGGAATGTAACAATGTACCACATTATTACACTTGTTTGTAGTAATTGTATTCACGAGTGGAATTAGTTTCGTTCTTATTTCTTTGGGCCAGTTATCATTACTTTGGGGGTTGGGGATGTAGTCCATGTTGCCTAAGAGTTTGATTGCTAGCTTCTCGTCGATGACATAGGTGGCCTTCTCGATCGTTATTGGGTAATTTGTCTTGTGGTTGTGTCAATATGCCTGGATGAGGTTTTGCATCATGTCCTGCACTGCACTGAGCCTTTATCGAGTGTTGGCATTATGGAATCGTCAAATTGTATCTAATGCAGAGTATGTATGTTTTATATGGAGTTATGCCTTCTGAGGTTGTTGCAAGATGCTTGACTTTTGGTCATTGGAATAATCATCTTAGATCTACATTTTGATTTTTATCTTTTGCTGGTAGTTTATGGTTTCCATTTTTAAATGTACTTTTGGAATCTATGTCTTTCTGTTTGTATGCCTCTACTTTTTAACTGATGACTAACCTCTAACTGCTGATGATTCTTGTCCATAAAGGTATATGAATAAAAACCTTTTTATTTACGTGATGCGTTTCATAGAACTTTGTGAACAAGGATCATCATCGTTTATAAGAGGTTAGTCAATAGTTGGAGAACCAGAGGCATACAAACAGGAAGCCATAGATTTTAAAGACATTTGAAAATGAACACAACCAGGCACAGCAGAAGGTAAAAATGAAAATATAGGTCTCAAAAAGGCTGAATGATTATTTCAAAATGATCAAAAGCCAGTTCTTTGCGATAATTTCAAAAGTCATAACTCCATATCAAGTAAGTATGCAGATAGCACATTGAATACAATTTGACGATTTCACACTTGATAGAGGTCTAGCACAATGCATGATAAAAAACCTCATGCAGGGACATAGGCATGACTCACAAGGCAAATAACCCAATGACGACCAGGAAGGCTACCAACATGGAATAATTTAAGAGCTAAATAGCAATTACTCTTTGGCAACGTAAATTATTTTCCCAGCTTTAAAGTAATGATAATTGACCAAGAACAAAATTAAGTGTTTCACTCTTAGATTATAATTACTACAAACAAATGTATAATTTGGTACATGGTGATTTTTAGTATCCTAATATAATTTATGTACGAGTCCCACTATTATTCAAATTGTGGAACAATTCATATTGTCATTTCATATTACCTATAAAAAGAGCAAAAACACATCAAATAAGACAACCTTACAGACAAAATCGATTGCATAAACATCAATGAGGCAATCGTCCATACAAATAAAGACTACTAAAATAGCATTACGGCATGTCAAAAAATTCAAACAGTTGAGAGCTATTCGCTAAGATGTTAAGAGAACGACAAGAGGTATATTGAGCAAAACATAAACTTAAAAAAAAAGGTACAAATAACACAAAGCAAAACCTAATAACAAGATGGTCAGCAAAATTGAAAGGTGCATGCCATACGAAGAGAACTTTTGGCTAGAATGACCGATGCCCATGCCATCCAAACAAGATAAGGTGTTAACACACTGTGGGTTGCCCTTGCAATTGTGTTGTAGATGGAGGCTTCTTTGACAAGCAAAATGGTTGAACATACAAAGAATGCTTTCACAAGTTCACCATTTGCTCTAAAAAACATGCTTTACAACTGCAGTAGCCACAAGAGCCATTCATAGGCTTTAATTGAGCTATATGCCATTAGAGACGCAAGTAGACAAAAAACTGTCCCACCTTGAGTTCGTTATATGTTAGATGGAAAGAATGAGTAGATTGTATGTATCTCCTTGTATATACTGAAACCATCATCCAAAAATGCATATTGCCTCCGAATATAGTTTACCTAGCATGGCTGCGGCCTAGGCCGAAGAATTGGACAAATGCACGCCTATGCATGCACTGATACATTATTCTCATTAACTCCTCAGACTGGACAAAGACACTAATTCCTCGGCCTCGGCCTCGGCCTCGAGCTTGGACACGCATACACGCCCATGCATGACTCACACCTATTACCAATTCCAAAGTATCATCTATGAGGATCCTTTTCATACATACTACCTTGTACACCCACATATGCACACATACATTATTCAGATTGCAGAATTTTGGGCTTTACTTATGTTAGTCAACACCTATGCATACCCATGTTACTCAACATCTATTGGTCAATCTATGAGCAGCTTACTGCCATTTACTACCAACTCTAAAATGTCACCTATGTGGAACTTACTCACAGCTACTACTAATTCCAAAATAGCACCAATGAAGAGCCTACTCATACCTACTACCACACCACCTCAAATAATCTCCCAAATTATGGTACAAGACTATTCATCCATTTTTAACTAATCTTGGTTTTAAGAGAAGTGATGCAGATTCTACTGCAAAATACAAAATGTAAAATCATGATAGTCGTGTTGTATGTTGATGATCTGATTTTGGCATCTAATCATCTAGACCTTATGATTCATACTAAGAGTTGCCTTGCATAGAAATTTCACATGACAGATTTAGGCATCTTCAAATATTTACTTGGCATGCAAGTTTTGAGAAATAGAAAAGAGAAGACTGCAGTTCTTCATCAAGCTAAGGTGATTGACTCACTGTTGTAGAAATGCAATATGTAACATTGCCGAAAGGTTAGTACTCCCGCTATTCACAATAATCTTTTGTTCACTGCCGCATCAAGCCTTAAAGCTGCAGGTGAGCTTGAAATCCCATATAGGAGCATTGTAGGCTGATTCACTCACAAAATCTCTTCCAAAGAAAAGACATAATGAATGTCTTGCTGAAATGGGCCTGATTAGAATCTGATATGAGGGTGGAGTTGCGAAGCATTGCATCCCTAATGCTTGGAACGAATGTTCAAATTGAGGGGGAGTGTTGGTAAGACTGTTTTTATAATGACGTTAGGTGACAATTTGACATTGTCGTCTAACCAATTAGATCTAACTTTAGTCCCTGTTTTGTCTTTGATTTTGGAGTTATTCTATTCCTTAACATATCGAAGCACTAAAGGATAAATAGAAAAACACAAGTTTTTGGAGTTATTCTATTCCTTAACATATAGAAACACTAAAGGATAACTAGAAAAACACAAGTCACATCATCCTAGCATAGCATTGGTGAGATGTGATGTTTATTACCATAGGGCTTGGAAGGATTCTTTTCGGTCTCTATATTACATGTTCCGCAACAAATCTTGTAACATTTTATTTAGGTGCTCTCAAAATTATCATTGTAGTCTTTATTTGAACTGCTACTTAGGTTTGGACTGCAGTCTGTCTACAGC
>JAANSK020296367.1:0-10228 GCA_011763485.2 Isoetes engelmannii
GCCTCTTATTTGACACATTTTAAAAAGCTTCCAAAATTTTTGAGGGAATCTTTCAAACGGGAATAGTAAATTTTCCCGTTTCAATTCAAACAATGTTTGTGGTGAAAAGGTTTGTGGACTCAGCATTTTGGTGGAATCTAACTGCGAGTGCGCTTTCCCATGCAAATGCCAATCATGTCCAGCAGACTGAGTAAAGGAAGTGCTGCATGAAGTGCTGCGTGATTATAAAAGAGAGGTCACGTGGCGGACCTTGAAAACAAACATTCTTGGAGTTCTTGGATTTAAGAAGAACTCAAGACACAAGACACAAGACAATATAAGGAATTAAGAAGCTTGTTCTTTTAAAAATTTGCAGTAGCTAACATGAATGAGAGATGGTAGAGGAGCACTAGAAGCTAAAATTTAGGTGTCTAAAATACATTTATTGATCATTTAGGTTGCAATTGGAAAGTTATTTACAGTGTTTTCTACGGCAAGGGAGAGTTGTGAAAATGTGGGTTTAGGTTACAATGGCAAATTTATTGGAGTATTTTATAGGGCAGGGCAAAGATGTGAAAATGTGCAGTCTGCAGAAATGAGGCCTTACTCAATAATGAAAAGAATTTAAATTTAGCATATCAAACAAAATAGGGAATTCAGATGAAGAAGACATGGCAAATGCACATAAGAAAGTGAAATTTTATGGGTTTAAAAACAAAATTAGTGATGGACATGTAACTGCCATGTGGTATATGTTACAATGGCAATTTTATCGGGGTATTTTGTAGTGCAGGCCAAAGATTTGAACATGTATAGTATGCAGGAATGAAGGCTTTACTTGATCATGTGAATATTTTAAATGAAGTATTTCAGACAAACAAGGGAATTCAAATGGAGAAATACACATTATTCTAGGGCCAATGTTTGCGGGAAAGATGACAACATTGTTAGCAAGTTTAGATGAAGAAAACAAAAGAAGAAGGTAATAGAGAAAGACACAAATGTTGGAATGGAAGAAGAACGTGTTAGGCTTATAGGAAAGTGTTAGCTGTAAATTCTGTGAAGGATACCAAAGGAGCAGTTGTTAGCCATGACGAAAAACAGACACGTTGTATAAGTTTAGCAAGAATGAGTGAATTGAACGCCATAATTGGAGTAGAATATAATGAATCGTGTGAACCAGATACATATATGATTCGTAGTAAATTAATAAATAATAAACGAAAAATGGCATACATAAATTGGAGTAACGACATGAGTATGTTGTGCAGGTAGACGTGATTGGAATAGATGAAGCACGATTTTTTTTTACCTTGTTGGCATCTGTCAAGAGGTAGCTGAAAGGGATGGTAAGGTTATATTCGTTGCTAGTCTTTATGGAGATTTCATGTGGTAAATACAATAAACATGAAGGGCCATGGTATGAACCCATGTTAGCGAGTAGATCAGTCGCAGGATATGCAGGAGATCTGGATGATCTAAATAATTATTTAATTAAGGAAGCTTGTAATTTCATGTGAACAATTCTAAGGATTGGGATACATTATATTTCTACAGATATGGAGCATCAACGACCACTTAGCATCAAGGATAATTAAGTTTGGCATCAAGGATAAGTAAGTTCATATGTGGATCTATTAAGGTGTTGTAAATTAAATTCGGAGCTAAGGAAGATGGGTTTTTATATGAAATATTATAATGCATAGTTAATGATTTAATTGTAGCTATTGAGATGGAACTTTTGAAGGTATGAGATTGAGTAATTGATTAAGAGAGTCATAGGAAGCTTATGGGGGCTTCTGAGTGTGGCTATGGCGTGGAGCAGTATTGGCATAATAGAGTAAGTTATACTATGGCCTTGTGCATAGTGAAAAGTAAGTATCATGGGAATGGATAGCCAGTATGGGATGATGTATTCCTCCTGGGCAAAATGGTTGCAAGGTAAGTTTTTGTAGATTGGAATGTTAGTATCTCTATTTGTTCAGTGAAGGACATAGTTGTTGGATCTACATCAATATGACAACTAGGCTTGTGACTTCCTCGATATGTTTGGATTGTGACTATGATCTTCATCAGTAAGTTAGCTACTTCGACAAGGGGCAAGAGTATGATCTAGGCACATGTATATAGATATATAGTAGTCAATGTCCAAGGAACATCACTTGATATGGTCTTTGCATTGTCCCACTGTTGTTTGGTATTTTATCATGTTCTTGGATCCTCCAGGGTCGGACTTCCAAGTTCGGTTGCCTGGGTTGCTCCGGCATGTTCATGTTTTACTATGTTGTATTCTTGTGCTTTGTGACACCGGGCGTAGTTCTCTTGGCAAGGATGCTATGTCAGAAACTCTTGGGCTCCCATAGTAAGAGGTCCTCCAGTGCCAGACGTGGACTGGGAAGGGTATATACATACAAGGTTCACCCCACCACCCCGCTACAAGGCTTGGAATGTAAGCTGGCTAGGCATTATTCTGCTAATAGGGCATTTATGTAGGCTGACTGAGCTTCCCATTGTCCTGGAGCTTCATGTCATGATGGTTTGGTACTTTGACTATGTTCTTTGCTTCTGATGTTCATGTATTGTATTTCATCTAATTATGTTGTCATTGTCTTGCACAATACTCAAGTAGGATCTTCTGTCTTTGCTTGTGCTTATGTTATTGTTATCCAAGATTTCGAAGATGTTCCATGCATGCAAAGGCAGCTTTGGAATCCCCACTTAATCACGAGGACTAACCCCCTTGAGGGCATGTGCTGTGAATGAGCACGACAGTAGTCAGGTGGATGGCGACATTGAAGTTGGAGATTGTGGTTTCCAAAGCTTCTAGATTGAATTGCTCAATTGGATGTTGTATCTATTCGGAATGTATTGAGGATAGTAATTCCTCTAGATATTGTTATATGAGATAACAGATATTGATCTTTGATAATTACGAATAAGAAGATTCAATTCCTCGCCATATTGCATCTACCAACCTAGCAAGAGTCTTGTAATAAGTTTAGACAAGATCCCGAATTGCCAAAAGGGTCAATTCGGCAGGCTCCTCACAAAACTGCTCTTCAAAGGCGAACCGCATATAGAAACAAAGTTGGGAATGGCACCTTTTAGCTTTGTCTTATCTCCAAAAATATTGTAGCCTTCAAAAGATATCTGTGTCGATTCCTCCAACATCTGTTTGGAATATTTTGCATATACTCCAACATTTGTTTGGAATATTTTGCATATACTCCATCTCCTTGAGGTATGCCCTTCGAGCAACCCAAAAATAATAAAAAGATCCTCGTAAGAAATCTTATTTGTTGTGTTTGCCCAAACCCTAAACTACATTTCCTACAATACGCAGGTCGTTGTGCATTCTTGTGCTGCCACGTGTCATTGCCAATAACCTGGAATGGAAGTTGGGGCATCCATTCTGCATAACAGGTAAATCTTGCATCGTTAGCAGGTAAACAACCGGTAATGTTTTAGGGTTAGGTTAGATCGTCGTAGCTCACCGGAAGAAGCCCTGCTCGAAGCCATTTCCACACTCAAGAAGCCCTGCTACATAGCTCAACTACAGCAGAAGCTTCTACTACTAAAGCTCAAGAAGCTCTTCTACATAGCTCAAAGCCGCAGAAGAACATGATTTGCTGCCGGATATACTGCAAAAGAAGGATCTTGCTGCAGAAGAACATGATTTGCAGTGCAGAAGAACATGATTTGGTGCCGGATATACTGCAAAAGAAGGATCTTGTCGCAGAAGAACATGGTTTGCTGCGGCAGAAGAAGGATCTTGCTGGATTTACACTCCATAGCTCCAAGGAAACTTGATTCCCCAACTTCTATATTGTAGGGGAAAGGCAATAGGGGCTGCCATTCCACAACAGGGGCAGACCCGCTCCCGGCTGCCATCGATCATGGGGCCTTGCCCTGTTGCTGAAAGGCAGCCCCTGTTGCCTTTCCCCGATACAATGGATCGTATTTTTGAAGTAGTCGTCGAGTGGATGTATATATTGAGCTCCTGAGGCTGGTTCTCACATGCCAATTTTCAACGGAACCTTCATGGAACAGATTTCTACTTTGTTGACCCAGAACTGCTTGGTTTATTTTCTTATGAGGCCTCTTAACACGTCAAAATTCGGGATCGAATTATTATTTATTATTCAACAAATACTCCTAATTTATGCACATAATAAAAGCAATTGTAACTCTCTTTTTTGACCAGCAATTCTAAATCTTACCGTAACATTCACTAACATTCACTGCAAATAAAAATGTATACAAAATCACAGTACCAACAAGAAATAGGACCAAAATGGGCATGTCTAGCACCATCTTTTGGCTTGTATATTTTGCAAAGTATCACATGAAGTCAAGATGTGCAAAATGTGTTGACCTTACTTCCTGATTTTCAATGAGGAAAAACGCTCAACCTCCATCTGAGTTTACAGAGTTTATAGAGTCAATGACCATTGCAGTTTCATGGTTAGGAGAGGGATCGGCCTCTGAAATCGGTTTTGCTGATAACATGTCTACATCACCTAGTTTCTCTTCATGAGAATCAGCATGCACTAATGGATAAGCATCAGTAGAAGGAGGTATAGTTGATGTAACCAGCAAGAGCTTTTCAAATGCAAGTGTAAATTTGTCAATGTTAAAATAGCTACTTGGTGGATAAACTAGAAGTTCACATATCCTCTGAATAGTAAAAGGGGCTCCATCAACAAAAGAGCTCAGCAGTTCATCCATGCGCTTCAGTAATTCATAAAAACCGTTTTCTGCCATGTCAGGATGCGATTCTTGCAGCTCCTTAAGGACCTGCTTTAAGCGAAAGGAAAGCAAAACCTTGAGCTGGGACCAATCATGCCAATAATTTCCAGTTTTTGCAGTTGCCTCCATTATACAACTGAGCTCGGGTGTAAACCTCCGTTCTGATTCATCCTGTCCACAGAATGTAGCCAAAGCATTTGCGGAAACTGACATTTTTCTGGAAAAGTAAAGTCAGTGCACATATAAATAACAAGGAAAAGGTTTGCAAGATCATGCGCCATACCAATAGTACATTTTCTGCAAAGAAAATTGCTTTTGGAGCATGATGACTATAAATTAGAAATACTCAACTACATTAATTGCTGAAAACCATGTTAATACGGCAGCTAAATCATTTGACTTGCATCTCTATAAAACTGATAATGCTAAAACAAAATTAAGAGTCTGAGAATGATCAGATGAAATTAACAAGAATGAAATTTCAGAACAGTGGATTCCCTTCATAAGCCCTAAAATGGACTACCAAGCACAGAGAAACTTCAACACTTATCTAAGTTCGCTGCTTGACAGATGACTGAGGCAATAAAAAATTATCGACATGCATTCTCTGCATATAAAACTTTCTCCCAGAACATTCTTATGCTTGATAGGTTACATTTAATTTATGCATCTACCTAAGCATTCAGCTCTTTTGCGAATTGCAGGAATTGTAAACTTACCTACTTTGACAAATCAACATACAGAATAGAATAAAGAGAGGGCGATAATCTAACTTACATGAGGGTAAGAAGGCGGAAGCCGTCCGAGAACAAGAACAACTCGATGAATTTGTACCCTAGTGTATGCCTTCAGGAAGCACTCGTTGCCACGTCATCATAACTTTTCCGACAATGCTTGCTCCCCATTCTGCAACAAGAAGAAACCCAATTCCTCACAAAATAATTGGTTATAGCTGTTGATAAATGTTTAGCCAAAATTTGCCTTTAAGAAGTTAGGAGGGAAAATATAGGTTTCGTTCATTTCCTTCAAGTATGGCGGCGATGAGGCACACTGGCATTTCCTATCGATACTTTAAAATGAAGGCATTTTACGCGTGAGTTGTAATAGGCAGCATCCTATTGATATTTTTAAAATCCGGTTAGGTTCAATAAATAATAGCAAATTTTTGGTTAAGTGAAATTCTAATCTGGAGGTCTGTTTACAATACGAGTATCTAAACCTATATCTGAAGTTTTCAAGTTATGTGAAGAATGTAGTTTGAAATGCATTCCTATTATCACATATTGTCTACTACAAAGTTGTGAGAAAGAGAGAGGATTGGAGCTCGAGAGACTATTATGGTCGGGATAATCGTCCCCCACAAGTCGTTAGGCGGGTGAACACCTAACAAGCCAGTTAGGGCGAGCAGTACCCGAACCCACTTGTGGGGGGCATTATTCCACTATAATAGTCCGGGCAAAGGAAAATTCATGGTTTCAGGGGTGGTTTCAGGAGGAGGCATAGGCAAGTTCAACTCAAAGGATATTACATGAGATAATGCGCCCATAATACGCAAAATTTGCCTCGTATGTTCATATGGCTTAGATTGTTGATATTAGAATCACCTAGCAATATTTCTTAACCAATACTCAACATCAATCCTTAAACATAGAACTAAATCCAAGCTTCACGTTCAACATTCATACACTTAACATTTAACCATTGTAATTTAATTCCCAATAATCACGAGATTTATTCAAACATAATTCAATTGATAATAAACACTGTAGCAATGGAATTTATGAAATAAACCTTCAACAAAAACTCGATCTAACTGGTGAATTAGGTTGAGATATGCGCTCCAAATCTGCTACATAATTCAATGCACCTATTTTCGATCCCTGTTCTCTTTTATTTACAGAGCATCGACGATTATGGCTTTGGATCCGGCCGAGTTTCAACCTTACTACATTCAAATGGTTATTTGGCTCCAAAACCATTAATCTCGATGACACCTCATATTTATATTTAGTAACCCAAGTAACCATTGAACTTAGGTTAAATAATTTCACCTATACGTGTGCTCAAATGTTATCATGTACAAACAAATAATGTTCCCTTTACATGTCTTCACTGCAACAATCATCTGTACAAGATTTGAACTAGCAATTTATATGATGAATTCCTAACATTCCTCCTTCATCATATAATTGCATAACATTTAAGTTTTTCCTGTGCTGCATAAATTTACATTCTGTAAGTGCTTTTGTTAAAATATCTGCAACCTGATTTGCTGTACTTATGTAGCACATTTGAATATAGTTCTTTCCTGCCAGATCCCTAATGAAATGGATGTTTAATTCTATATGCTTTGTTCTCTCATGATCAACAGGATTCTTGACTATAGCTATACAACTTTGATTATCTGTCCAAATTTTTGTTGGCTCGGTTTGTGGGCAGTTTAATTCTTCTAATAATCTTCTCAACCAGCTTACCTCTTTTGCAACCAAAGAAGATGATGCATACTCAGCCTCTGCAGTTGACATTGCAATAGCACTTTGTCTTTTGCTTCTCCAAGAAACTGCACCTAAAAATATTGCATAACCTGATGTGGATTTTCTACAACCTAGATCTCCACCCCAATCAGCATCATTGAATGCTTGCATCACTAGGTCTGTTGAATTGAACATAATACCAAAGTTCTGAGTCGATTTTCAATATCTTAAAACTCGTTTTCCTGCAAGCCAATGCTCCTTTGCTGGATTGTGGCACTTCCTGCTTAGAACATTTACTACATACGATATGTCAGGTCTAGTATTGTTAGATAAAAAGAGTAAACAACCAATGAGGACTCTATATGGTACATTCTCCATCTCAGTTGTCTCTTCTGCTGTCATGTGCTTTTCTGCAGTCAATTTGTGTCCAGGTACTATTGGTGTGGCAACTGGATTTGCACTTATCATATCAAATCTTTTCAGCATATTCTCTATGTGCTTGCTTTGTTTAAGCTGCAATGTGCTTTCTTCCCTGTTTCTTACAACTTCGATTCCTAAAAATTGCTTCAACTCACCTAGGTCAGACATCTGAAACCTAGTTTGTAGAATTCTTTTGCACAAGTTCAAACAAGCAACATCATTTGCAACCATAATGCAATCATTCACATAAAGTGCAATGATGCAGAAACTATCACCATTTTTATACCTATAAAGATTTCCATCATTTTTCAATTTCTCGAACCCTTGCTCTCTTAAGAATTTGTCTATGCATAAATACCATGCTCTTGGAGCCTGTTTGAGTCCATAGACAACTTTGTTCAGTTTCCATACTACATTTATTATTTTGTCCAAATCCTGGAGCAGGTTTCATAAAGACATTTCCATCAAGATGTGCATTCAAAAATGTTGTTTTGACATCCATATGATGTAATTCCAGATTTAATGCATTAGCAATACTTAGAAGCAATCTGATGCTAGTCAATTGCACTATGGGTGAGTACGTTTCATCAAAGTCTTTTCCTTTCTTCTGTGTATATCCTTGAGCTACTAATCTTGCTTTATATTTTTTACTTCGATCAGCACAATACTTTATTCTAAAAACCCATTTGCTTCCAATAATATTTTCCCCTTCTAGTGGTACAACCTCATCATAGGTGTGAGTAACTTTAAATGAGTCTAATTCCTCTTGCATAGCATTCTACCATCTAATTTTGTCACCTGGGTCTAAAGCTTCTTCATAAGACCTAGGCACGATGACATCATCCATTATGGCTAAGATTTGATCAACATCTTGGTCATCCATGTTCTTACCTAATCTTTCAATCCTTAAACTTCTTCCTCTATCAGTTCTCCCATAAGCTTCAGTGTCTAGTTTTGCTTCTTCAAGCAATTTCTCAATCTGACTTTTCTTTTTCTTATTTTCCAGATTTACTTCAGGCACTAAACTAATTGTGGTTGTTCTGCATGAACACCCTGATTAACATCTGAAGGTCTCACACCTGTTACTTCATCATTATTTTGTACTTCCTCCACATCAGAATCAAGGTCTACGCTTTGTGACTTGCCACTGTTCACTGTGTAACCTGAATTAACATTTTCTTTTGATACTGTCTTATCCTTTTCTTTCTGAACCCTGTTTTTATAGAGTGTGGATTCATCGAAATAAACATCCCTGCTAATAATAACTTCTCTAGTTTTAGGAACAAAGATTCAATATCCTTTAGTTTCCTCATCATATCCAACTAAGAAGCCAATTTCTCCTTTTGCATCCAATTTCTTCCTAAGCCCCAATTTGAGCAGAGGCCGTTTCTAGCGGTGGCATGCTCGATGGGATTATAAACGGTGTTTTCAAAACAACATCTCCTATAGCAGTACTACCAATTTGAGAAGAAGAACAGGTAACATACCGATCTACAGAGGGAGTTTCCAAAAGCGAAACCATCTCCTTCAAAAGCTCTTGGTCTGCCCCCTCGCTTCCTGGCCCTGCCAGGGTTTTATCCTGCAGATCCAAAACCGGAGCCCCAGCTAACCGATCCGCCATATCCGACTCTTGAGAAACGTCCACAGCTCCCACGGCTGCCATAACTTGCCCCTTTCCAGAATCTTGAGAAGCTTCCGGGGAAATCCAGCCAGCATCCACGGCTACCACCGCTTGTCCCATCTCGACATCCATGAATTGCCTCCGTTCCTCATCTTGCTCCATCAGATCTAAACTCTGGGAGGGTTGGCCTGCACCAGCATCAACCACCGACCTTCCCTTATCAACCAAACTTCGTCGCCTCACCATATCGCGGGGCTTCAGGCTCAGGCCATACGGCCCAGACATCTCATATGTAGCTCTCCGGGCTGGAGCCATCTCTGCGCAGGTGGATTCAACGGAGGAGGCCGTCACCGCAGTTCGCCACCGCCTTGATTCCTTGTCTATATACTTTAAACATGTCATAATTATTTTTCTTTTTGTTTTCATACCAAACCATATCAGGGATTTTACCTCCTAGACTTGATGTAGGCAGCTTATTCTGAATGAAGAAGCTTCCTCCCACAAATAGTTTGGTATTCCACTTTCCTTGAGCATTGATCTGACTGCATTCATAACAGTCCTATTTCTTCTCTCTGCAATACCATTTTGTTGAGGACTATATCTACATGTTAGTTGTCTCCTTATTCCATTTGAGATACAAAAATATTTAGATTTACTTGACAGATATTCTCCACCTCGGTCAGACCTAATGCATTTCACTTTCTTGCCAGTTTCTCTCTCCATTTCATCAACATAAGTTCCATTTTGAAAAAATGGGTCAGATGTCATTCCCAACTTTTTTTCCGAGGACCTTATTTGGACCCCTAATGACGTGTGAACTTTTTGGTGTCCCTTTTTGCGTGTTGTAGCATTGCTATTTCACGTGTTGTAGTGTTGCTAGTCTCGCGGGTCGAGAACCTCAATGCCATAACCAGATGCTTGAATTGCAAGGTGTTCATTTTTTTCAAACAATGTAGAATTCAATTCAAATGATGTTTTGGAGCCC
>JAANSK020296378.1:0-19786 GCA_011763485.2 Isoetes engelmannii
GGCCCCGCAAACCCCCTGCGGCATAATCTCTCTTCACTGTGGCCAAAGTAGCTTGAGGGCCTCTATGTCCAGGCTATGGAAAATCATGACATTCCTGTATCATTTACAAATGGTCATTAGGGATGTAGAGCCAATTCTGGTTATTGTCAAGGGTGTCAAGGGTATCAAAACACGCGACTCTTGCTTGCTCTCAGAGCGGCTCCATGAATGAGTTGAAGAAGTCGGGATGACTTTGGATGGGGGTTTGGCTGGTACTAAAGGTCCCGCGTCTAGCTTAAGAGCTTGAGGGTGAGTGTTTCGCGATAAGTCATCATGTAATTCTTGAACAAGACTGATGGCACGAAAAGTTTGCATGCGGATCTGAGTGATGCATAGCGGTGACACTGTGGTCGTGAGTGTGGGAATACTGTGCTCTATGATAGTCGGTAAATGAGCGCCCATAGCGGAAGCGGTTTCCTCTGTCGGATTTTTCGTGAGGCAATCGATTTCATCCATAATCCTCTGGAATATCAATTGGGGCCAATCAACATGAGTATTAGAATGAATGGCCATGAATGCCGCCATAGAAATTTGACAAAGCCCTGATAGGATGTTGCAAAGTTGTGGATTTTAGTGGAAGTGGCAGTGTATGGGTTTCACCAAAAAACGTAACATCCAGGGCTTGGATGTCGGCCCAACTCAGAGTAAGTATAGCACGATCAAACTGAAATACACGATGCGCTATGAATTCAAATCCCGCAAGAGAAAAAAAATGCATCCCAACTTTTGTTTTGTAGGGGAACGACAGTAGGTCTGCCATTACGGAAGGGGAAACTTCCAGGAAGTTTTTTGGAAAAAACTGGTGAGCGGCGTTAGAGTTTTTTCCAAGAAACTTCCTGGTCCTGGAAGTTGCCCTCCGTAGCCCTTCATCACCTGCCGATTACCCCATCCAGCTTTTTCTTCCTTTTGTCTTCAATAGATCACAGGATCTTGCAGTTCCGGCGAGGCTGTGTGCGTTTCGTTTCTTTGTTAGCCAAACTGTGCACCACCGAAACTTTAGACCCGAAAGTTTCCTAAAATAAAGCAAGCCTGAAATCTTAGGCAATCGGCAGGTGATGAAGGTTATGACACATATATGAAACCCGCTCCCAGTGGCAATAGGGATGCCATTCTGGCACCACGGGGAATGGTAGTGGGTCTGCCATTCCGGCACACACGGGAGACCTGCTCCCAACAGCAACTGTTCTCATGTGTGTGTCGGAATGGCGGACCCACAGCCATTTCCCAACAAACAGAAGTTGGGCCTTATGGTGCCGGAATTGCATCCCTGCTGCCGTTGGGAGAGGGTCTCCTATGTGTGCAGGAATGGCAAATCCACTGCCATCCCCCTACACAACATTGAAATTACTTTCATGTATCACCTTACCAATTTGTGTTTGAAAGTCGTATGGCCCTCTAGGCATTTTTTTTGTTACTAGCTCTTTCCAAGATTAAGAATCTTTTACCTCATGGTATATTATTTGTCAAATATTTTGGCTCGTTAACCATGCTTACCAAAATGGCCATTCACATAGTTGCAAGTAGCTTATCTTTATATTCCATCTTTATGTGTTTTTTGTTTGAGGTTGAATGGCAAGCATTGATTTATGGCATATCCCGATGGCTATCAACTTTTTGAATCCAATTTGGCATGCCATTTCCTATGGTCTCGATTGAACATAAGGCAAAGCAGAAAAAAAAGGGGGCAAAAGACAAAAACCAATGGTGTGCACGAGGCCTCTGGAACCCGACCAAGCAGCCTCTGCCAAGCCAGTGTGCTGTCGGACTGCCCAATCTATTGCCTACGGAATCAACCCTATGTTCCTGTTGGAAGAAACAAAGCAAGTTGAAGTCAAAAGAGAGAAAGAAATGTCTCCATCTACACTTAGCTTGCATTCCGGCAGGCACTTCCCCTGTATTGCACCAAGCACGGCATCAGGCCATCGGCAAAAGCCGAATCAATCCTGCACTGCTGGTCAAACAAAAAAAACTTAAGAAAAAAAAATGAAAATGGAAAAACCAAGGATGGGCATGAAGCCGGTGCTGAAGTAGACTGCCGATGAACTTTGTACTGTCGGGATCATTCCAGAAACAACTCAAGCAAGCCACTAGGGCTGGAGGATTTGAACCCCCAGGCCGTGAAGGCCTCATCAGAGCTCTATAAAATCTATAACCGGATTGAAGAGCTTCAAAAGCCATGGCTATTGCTGCAGGGAAACGAAGAGGACCGTGCAAGACCCACCAATGCAACAATTTCACATGCCATGGCTGCCGATGGAGGAAAATGCATAGACCAGTGGAAGAATCGACCCTCTCGGCATGAAAACCCAGACGTTTGCCTTATCTAGTCTCTAAAAATGACAGTATGTCTTTCTTTTTTTTACCCATTGAAAAGAAACTCATCGAAAGCACATAAAAGTTGAAACTTGATATCTAAATGAAATTAAACAGCTCAAACATGGCAGAACATATGGTTTTGCATATAATACGTGCCGGCAATCTTAGTCCCAGCCATTGCGAGAAGCTCCTCCCACAATAAGAAATGAGATATCTCAGGTTTATCAAAATGGCGATTCACATAAATGCAAGTAGAACCGTTTTACCATTATAGTTTAATAATATATATTAACAACTTTTCTTTTTGTTTTACATTATTGAAATAGAAAGTTCAAGGAAGTATACAAGTCATCATGATGAGCTATCAAGGCCACGGTTCGAGTATTCTAGTGAATACCTATTATCCATATAATTGTCACGCCTCTTATAATACATACTTAGAAAGACATCTTTGTTTTCCTTGCAAAGATAAGGTTTAGCCTATCTTTTTTGGTGATTGACTAGGAGAGCTCCTTTTACAAGTTTCAAGATGTTTTGGTTCTCATTGTGCTAATAGGTTAAGTTATTGGAAAGTGTTGGCATATGCTGGTTTTTGTCGTGACGCGACAAATAAAGAAAGGAATGATTTGTAGGGACAAGTTGTACAAGTAGTGACATACACCTTCCTCATTAGGGTTGTAGTGCATAGAAAGGAAAAAGGAAGAAAACTATTATTCAATGGATGCTATGCTACATCAGTTTAGGACACATTCCGAAATATTGTTGTCAGATTCTAGTATCAGAAGGGAGCAAGAGCATCATGTATTAAGCATATGCCTCTGCTCGATGTTAAAAGATAGACCAGACAAATAGTTGTAGCCATGCTATGTTTAATGCTTCTAGCTTTATGTGATTATACTGTAAAACTATATTAGGCAGCGACATAGACACAAATGAAGAACCTTTAATAGTTTAACACCACAAGATGCAAGCAGGCTACTTGCTTTGGTAGCTGGCCATAAACAATGAAGCAATCAATGCGTGTTTGAGATAATTTTGCATCTTCAGCCGTAAACAATGGAACTTTTGAGCTGCAACCAACACTTAGTGTAGAAGGTTGCATGAAATTTCCATATGGCAAGCTAGAGGTTGAACTGCCATGAAAAAAAGCACGTTTTTTTTTTTTTTTTACTACGGAAGCATAATGGAGAGACATGCTGTTCCAGAGGAGTTTATTATTGAAGCTTGGAATAGGCTGTGGAATATATCATTGGGAAAACAGAGAAGGATATGGGATAGGCACCAGCATGTGGGGGAGGTCTGAAAGGGACGATAGATACGTCCAAATTGGGGCGTACCAAATGCCTGTATAGGCAACATTTGAGGAAAAAAAATAACAAAGAAACGAATATGTACACTTGAGAGAGTAAAAGGAAAAGGAAAAAACGAAAAGGAAAGAAAAGAAATTAAATTGGATTGAGTATAATTGAACTTTTAAACATTGGGGACTATCAAGATTAGGAAGCCTTAACCCGAAGAGTTTTCGCGGGAGAAACTTTATAATAGTAATAATATAATATATAAGGTAAGAAATATTATATATTTAGGGGGGTTTCCCATGAACGGATCTAAACCTGAAATAATATGGAGCAAGGTTTATGGGTTTCCATGAATCAGAAGACCTCAAGGTTTTTTTTGCAACATCTCAGCCGATTGATGCACAAGAATGAAATTTGAGCAAATGGATCAAAATCAGGTCCAAGACCTGAGCAGAAAGCAACACGGATGGATTAATTTTTGTCCAGGTCCAAGACCTCAGCCCAAGCAATCGGACCTCCAGAAAACCTGAGGTTTCCGTCCATGAGAAACCCCCCTTATATGTTGGATGCTGCCTAGTGGCGTAACGTTAAAAACTCTTCTTCTTATAGAATATAATAGAATAGAATAAAAATTTTATCGTCCACGGAGCTTATATAATTAGTCAACCCCTTACAATAATAA
Organism: Isoetes engelmannii; assembly: GCA_011763485.2. NCBI lineage: Eukaryota > Viridiplantae > Streptophyta > Lycopodiopsida > Isoetales > Isoetaceae > Isoetes > Isoetes engelmannii. Next base: position 4,336 of record JAANSK020296378.1, read on the forward strand.
ATGAATAAATATTATTTTAACATCCACGGAAACCACATATGCGGAAAAAAAAAGAAAAAAAAGAAAACCAGCATGTACATTTTTGAGGAAAGAAAAAAACAAAGAAACCAAAAGTAAATTGGTTGGAAGGGTGCAATTTAATGAGCGTCACAATGTGCACATGCTAAGCACATAAAAACAACCCCTAACTTCATGCCCACGTCCTCCCCCTACTCATTTAGACGCAAAGTAAAAACAAAACTACCGCAAGTTATTTTTACACCGGCCGCGAGTTAAACCAAAAAAACCAAAGAAAAGTTAAAAAAAAAACTCCACACAAGGCTGCAGAGAAGCAGAGAGAGGAGAGAAGAGAAGCGTGCACGCTAATACACACACAGGATGAGTAAATCGGAGTAACACCTTCATTCGGAAGCCTGCACCTAGGCTTCGCCTCGGCTTTTGGGAGTAAAGATCGTCTCTAGATTGCCCAGAATGCCAAAAACTTGGCCCAATTTGGTGCAGTTTACTTAGAATTCTGTCCAGGTTTGGAAAAACATCTTGTGTTCTTGCCTTCGCATTGTTGCCTTGAGTGCCTCGCAAGGTAAAGACTCTTGCGCTTGTATTGAGGTTGATTCCGTTGTTTAATTGCCAAAAAATCAGGGTTTCTCATCCCTGCACGTCTAAGCGGTCTACGTGGGTATGAGCTGGAGGGTATCGGAGCCCTTTCTGAAGGGAAAAGGAACATGGGCTTGGATTGAAAGGGGTGAATTTCGCCCATTCAAGCTTGTGGAGGATTGGACGAAGAATAGTGGCTAGTGGGTTCGTTGTACAGTGACGTTTTTTGCGTTGGGAATCCTTCTTGTCCGCTTTTCCGTTCTTCCCTTTCCGGCTTTCTTGGTTTTCGTTTCCCCTCCATATCCAAGTTTTCTGCTGATTTGTTTTTACATATCTCGATTCTTTTTAGTTTATTGCGCTTGAAAATCTAGGGAAACAGGTTTCAAGCCGTTCTTTTTGGAAAATTGGAGCAAGAATCACAAATACCTAATTTGAGGTCGATTTTTCCCGCAAATAGAATGCATTGATGGAATACGCCCTGCATAAAGAACTCTAAGTACGCTTTCAATTAACTTAGTGCTTTTTGGGAAAGTACTTTTCCACCTAACTGGTCTATGTGAAGATTAAAGGAAGAGGTCAACTGATGCTTCTTACACAACCAAGGATTCCTGAAACGCCACTATTGAAGTTGCATGCTTGTATACAAGCTATTGCCTGACTGAGAGTTTTCAGGAAATTTGATATGTATATATGGTCTCTAGGTTTCTGGTAATTGTACAGGATCCTTTTCATTTTCGTGTGTCACTGTAAATACAAATTCGCAGCATTTTTTTGGTCTGCCGATTCAGGAAAAAAAAAAGGCCCATTTTTGTGGGTCACTGTAAGTATTTGATTTGGAAGCTTCATCCATCTACTGTTAGGGAAATTGTACAGAGGAAAAAGAGAAGAACAGAATCTCAAAGAGTTTCTCATGAAGCAGTCATGGATTTGTTCAATGGAGCAATGACTGGATATGGGGATTAGCATTTACGTTGGCAGAAATAGGTACCACACAGAGAATTTACTCTCAACTCCAGCAGCACAAGTGGGATGAGGAATGACATGGGCTTGCAGGCACGGAATGGCCGTGGTGGAGCAGGATCTGTTAGCAACAGCAATGGCAGCAAATTCACTTGGCGGTCCATTTCTAGCTACTTGAAGGGAGTCTCTTCAAATGCTGGCAATATTGCAGCAACTGTAAGGACAGCAGGCGTATCTATTGCATCTTCAGCATCTCAGTCAGATCAGGAGAAGCACCGTGAACAGGTTAGCATCATGTATTAGGCCAATAGTTTTACATGTTATAATAATACTCATATTTAATAACCGCTTTACAAGTTATGATGATAATATTCTCAATCCTATTTTATGTACTTCTCTCTGGAGCTACAATCTAGATTTAATCTTCTCTCAGGTCAATGCAAATTATGTATATTTCTTGCCAAAGGAAGCTACAATCTAGATTTATTTCTATGTTGAGTCAAATGTATTTATGTTTGGATGTTTTGTCAATCAGGTGCAATGGGCATCTTTTGGCATTTTGGACGTTGCTCCAGCACTTGCCCGCCATGTTCTATTGCTTACCTACATGAATGGTTTTCAAGTATGGGATGTGGAAGATGCTAGTGATGTGAGAGAACTTGTCTCTAGACGGGATGGTCGTGTTGCATTTTTGCACCTTCAACCATGGCCATACTCGGTTGAGATTGGGGACTTCAAAGGAATGCAGCCCTTGCTGCTAGTTGCTACAGGGGATCTTGCCAGCAAAAGGGGAGCCTCAATGCCTGGAGGGTTTCCAGGAGGTTTGAATGGCACTGCAACTGCAGATATGGGTGATGGTAGTTTTCTCCCTTCTGTTGTTCGTTTTTATTCTTTACAAAGTCATGCTTATGTACATGAGTTGAGATTTCGGACTGGTATCTGCGCTGTGCGTTGCAGCTCAAGAATCATTGCAGTAGCTCTTGCTGCACAGGTATACTTGCTCATTCATGTGAGCATGTACATGCCCGTAATTGTGCAAACTAATGTATTATGTTATACGATGCAGATCTATTGTTTTGATGCAGCAACACTCCAAAATACCTTTAGTGTCGTTTCTTTTTATATCCCACCTCAGGCAGGGCCTGTGAATGGCTATGGTGCATTGGCTTTGGGTCCCAGGTGGATGGCTTATGCTGCCAACCAGCCTCTCATGTCATCAGTGGGCCGTGTATCCCCGCAGCACCTTAGCCCCTCTCCAGGCATAAGTCCATCAACATCTCCTGCAACTGGTGGTTTTGTTGACTATGCAAGGGAGTCAAGCAAGCAACTTGCAGCTTTAGGATACAAAACTTTGTCCAAATATTGTTCTGAACGTCCTTCGGATGGTGTAGAATCCGAATATGCTGGAACTGTAAGAAATTTATGGTTTCAGGATGGAAATAGTCGAATTAATACTTTTGTTGACACTTAATGCTTTTACAGGTGATTGTCCGTGATTATGTAAATAAGAAAGTGATTGCACAGTTTCGAGCACATTCAAGCCCAATTTCTGCTCTCTGCTTTGACCCCAGTGGAACACTTCTTGTAACTGCATCAGATGGGCACAACTTAAATGTTTTTCGTCTAACACCTACAGCACATGATAATCTTACCAATCCCCACACAAGTTCATCATTTGTTCACCTTTACAAGCTTTGCCGCGGTCTTACAAATGCTGTAAGTGATTTGTGTGCAGTTTAGTGAAGTTATAGGTTGTCTTTTTACGATATGAAGCTTCATTACACAATGACATGGATGTAGGCATGCCTTGGTAAGATTAATTAATATGATATATAAGCTTGTAAGCTTTTTGACGTCTTTGATTCATTCAAGTTTATGGCTTAAATGCCAATTTTGTGTTATTTATGTTGACACTTAGGTACTAGAGTTAAATTGATATGAGTCTAATTTCTTTTGTTATGTCCTTACCTTTTAACTTTATTTGATATATATTCCACCTTCTGTTTTCAGATTATACAGGATATCAGTTTTAGCTTAGACAGCCATTGGATTGCTGTTAGTTCCTCAAGAGGAACAAGTCATCTGTTTGCTATTTCGCCCTTTGGAGGAGTTGTAGGCCCACATACTCATGGTGCCTGCTCCAGTGACCCATTTAATGGTCCATCGATAATGCCCACACCTGCATATCCTTGGTGGTCAAATGCTGGGCCAGTCAGAGCTTCCCAACAGGTCCCCCCTCCGCCACCACCCCCACTCACATTGTCAGTTGTGAGCAGAATAAAAAATGGTTTTGGTGGATGGCGGGGTAACTTGCGAAGCAGTAGTGGTCCTGCTGGTGGTGCAGTGGCAGCCGGTTTCCATGATGGGGGTGGTATACATGAACCCGGAGGAGCTGTTGCTCTGAAAGACAAACTTTGGGTTCTCTCCTCATCAGGCTACTTGGTAAGGTACCTTCTTCGGCCCTCCACAGCATCAGAGTGTGGCTATAGTACTGAAGGGTCAAGTAGTCCCAGCCAATCACATGATTTGCGTCTTGTTGTTGAACCATCAGAGAAGTGGGATGTCTGTCGTAGACTTAATTGGGCGGAGCGGGAAGAAAGGGTTGAACACCTAGCAGGTTCATATACTTGCACAGATGTTGAAAGTTCTTCAGGTGGCAGCCTATCCGGATCAATGCAAGGGAAGATAGGAAAGGAAGGGATGGCAGTTGATGAGCTGAAACGGTGGTACATGTCTAATGCTGAAGTGCAACAAATTAATCAATCCAGACCGTTACCGATCTGGACCAAACCTAATGTATGTATTTTAGGCGCTCTCTTTGTCTGTTTATGCGGTGCTTGTTTGTCTCATAGAGCAAAGCACTTTGCAGGTCTATTTTCATGTCATGCTGTTTGATAGTTCCACAAAAGATAGCATGGATGAATCAGAAATAGAAAACATTCCCACTCGAGTAATTGAAGTTCGTCGGAAGGACTTGAAGCCATTGGTGGAAACGCTTCAAAGAGTTCAAGGTTCTGGGTAAGATTCCATTTCCAATGGTTGATTAGTAAACCTGGCATAGAATATTTGGTTGCAATGGGCACTGAGCACTTGAAATCTTTGTCAACGTGCATCTGGCCTGATTCCCTGGTATTTTCAAATTATATTTTGCATCTAGGTGAGTTCTGCATTTGTCCTTTAGTGAAAGACACTTTTGTTAATGCTTGGTTATTGTTGACAGATTGAGGCCATATGAAACAGTTTCTGGGTCATCAAAGCCTCAAGCCATACATTTTATGGATGAGAGTGTAAATGATGATTTAAGATTTGGTGAAGTTCACATACAAAGGTCTAGCAGTGGGAGTAGCTTCAGCTCTGAGGGGCCGATAGCTGATGGAGCATATGCACAAAATGGCTATCATCATAATTATCAAGGTAGGTCTCAAATGACCCGTACATCGTCTAATGGGTTTAGGCTGGTATGAACAAACAAGATGTGTTTGCTGCAGATTTTCCAGAAGTCTTTCCAATGGGTGCCTCCTCTTCTTTTGAATTGTCTCCTCCTTTCCAGTATCATCTGAGTGCAGATTCACCTCGCCCTCGAGCGCCATCTTTGAAATCAAGTGAGCACAATAATAGTTTTAGGACAAAGATTGTTTCAGGTGGTCCTTCCTTGAGCCCATCACCCGTTGATATCATCAATTGCAAAATGGGTAATGATATAGCTACTCAATCAACTAAAGTTGGAGAACCACCTGAAGATGTTGAAGGTGCTACTAAAATTATTTCAGTACACACTAAATTGGCATGCTCAGATGATGACAATTGTGCATGTGATGTAGGCTCTATTGAGGTAAGAATGAACAATAATTATGCTATTGTTTCATAAGTCTTGAAATTTGAAGAGAACAAAGCAATTAAATGTCCATGACCAGATTTGCAATAAAATTTATTTCTCTTGTACATTGCTTGCATTTAGTGGTATGTTTTTAATAACATCATGTGGATGAAGGAGAATGCTGCAGCGCGGAATGTTGAGGGCGGAATAAACAAAGAGGAAGAATGCAGGTCAAATGATGATGCATGGGAAGGTGCTTTATTTCCTTTCTACGAAGAAGGTAAAGATGGGCTCCTTATGATTCAGATGAGTTTACTTTTTTCTGAGCTAACAATAATAGCTGTGATGCAGATTAATTGGATTCCTGAATTGCTGGCACCTACTTTCTAACGTACAAGCTTGTTCACAAGATGGCATCATTGTTGCTTCCATCTCCTTTCTTCTCCACATGCAGACGGCATTATTTATCATATAGACTTCTTGCTTTAAATTCGACCTTCAACTTGTGCAATGAAGATTGTGGTTATAGTTTCAACTCGGTTCTATTTTGCAGTCAAGTTTTTGCTGCTTACGTATTGCAGAGACATGTTTACTGCTTCAGTGGTGACTACCTATGTACATTTTTATCCAGGTTTATTATGAAGGTACAGAGGTAAATTCAAATTATAGTGAAGAATAAAGTGGACTTCAGATGCAGGCAGTAATTCAATGACGACGTAGTCCTGATTTAGGCCGCTTGTATAAATGTATTTGGCATGGAGGTATAAGGTATGGATCCTAAGGGTCCAGATTTGTCTCAACTATTGTATTCATTCTTGCCTAATCTTTCCCTTGTTCACTAATTCTGGGACAGCATTCAAGGCATCATTATTTATTCCATGTTTGCTCAATGTTTGGCTATTGCCTTTGGAGTATAGAGAATCACGAGTTCCATGCATTATAAGAGCAATACAATGAAGGCCTTATTAGAATCAGGTGTCAATTCTTCTTCTGGGCAATGAAAGAACATTTTTAACGTCGATCCAAAACTACAACGAACCTTTTGGGATACATTATTATGGATCTGCCACCTTACATTTTATGGATCTACCACCTTATGTATAGGATCACACATTCTAGTTATTATACTCTATGACTTGGTGATCATGAGGCTTGTACTAGTGCATTCTGCGAGCAATTGCATAAATATCTGTACTATCTATACATGGAATTAAAATATGCATACCATATGCCGAAAAAGATTTTTGGCCAGAAGTACTATATTAGTATTAAGAGACTAGAACAATACAATCATCTTTCAAATAATTCCGTAATGCATGGTTGGGTGCAATTACTCTAAAATTACATGTAAATTATAACATGGAATAATATTTTATGTGAAATGTCAGTTTTAAGCTACTCTACTGAACGTAATTCCACCCCAACTATGCATTACGCTTGGTAATTGATGGGCAGGGGGTTGTATGCCCTGTAAAACCACTCGATGGTAACTCATGGCTGCCGCCACTCGTTGGCCACCTCGTGGTTTTACAGGGCATAAAACCCCGCTGCCCATCAATTACCTAGTACATAAATGCTCGACTACTCCAAACCTTATCGGCCTCTTGTGTGTAAATTGAGAGTTCCATAACTGAGTTATTAGTACTCTTGCAGTACTGATAATTAGTTATCAGCCTGGTGTCCTAATATCAGCCCGATAAGGTGGTTGTCTTAATATCAGCCCGATAAGGTGGTTATCAGTCGTTGTCTTGGCTGATAACAAGAAAAGTAAAAGTGTGGCCGCGACTGTATGTCCAAGGCCAGATATTGGCACGTAAGGCCTCGGCTCGGTGCAATTGCGTACATATCTGTACTATCTATACATGAAATTACAATATGCATACTAGATGCCGAAATTTTTTTTTTGGCCGGAAAACTATTAGTATTAAGAGACTAGAATAATACAATCATCTTTTGAATAAATCCATAAATGCTTGACTGCTCCCAAACTTGGAAGAATGCACAATGTGAACCTTACCAAGCAAGAAACAAGCTGGGTCACATATGGACATGATCAAAGACAAAAAAAAAAAAAAAAAAAGATTCCTCATCGCATTCTCATCAAACAAAAAAACCGGATCATATCATAGAAACCTATTTTTCATAGGTATTCGACGTGTTTAGTACCATACTTGTTGTGATTAGCAGAAAAAATGTTGGATAATTGATGTCTTCAACGCGTCAACTATACTAAATGACATTTTAGATGCTTCGTTTCTTGGAATCGAGGTCCTAGTCGGGAGCCCAAGAAAAAACATTGTCCCTACTTTGTAATGAACTGTAGATCAACACCAAAGATGACATACAAAATGTGTTTTGTAATGTTGCTTTGTAATGAACTGCAAACAAACACCAAAGACTACATACAAAATGTGCTTTGTAATGTTGCTTTGTAATGAACTGCAAACAAACACCAAAGACTACATACAAAATGTGCTTTGTAATGTTGCAAACCAACACCACAGACAACATACAATCACCCAATTGTCTCCGTTATGCTTCTCTTTCCTAAGTAACCAAAACACTTCCCTAGTTATCAAATTGGCTTTGTAATATAGTGTATGCTCCTTGTGCCTAAGGCTCCTAATAACATAGCTCATAATAGCATATAGCAAGGGCAATGTGCTCTGTGATGAAACATGTTGGATGGCAAGTCATTCTGTTGCCAGTTCTCAGGAGATTTAAACATTTTAGAAGCTAAATATAGAACTACCTAATTTTCCAAGAAGTACATCTAAGATTCACTTTATTTGACATATATGCACTTGAAAATACCTAGTTGACTAGGCTTCTACTGCAAACAGGTCTAGCTAATTTAGAACATGGGTTATCTTCCGTGTCTCGTCAATGTGCAAACGACACGTAGTTATGCAGGTTCATGTCTTCATTTTGTGTGAGTAAACTGCGACTTTGGGCTTCACCAAACTTCAGGGGTAAGTTTGATTGTCTTTAGCAGCGGTTATCTGCATCTGCACATAGTAAGAAACATTCTTCCAAGTACATTCCTGTCTAGTCAGTATGGGGTAAGCAGAGATATACATGGCACATAATGAAAAGTGGTGAGTAAAGTTCAGTTGTCGAAACCCGAAAATGAATGAGAGGGATGTGACATAGCAAAGGGTAAAGACAGATTTAAGGGTAGATCTCTCGTGATCATTGGGTTTTGCTTGTGACTTCATTTAGGATCTAGCCTATGATGATATTATACTGGGAAGAGTAAAATCACCATGGCTTCTGTAAACATGTTACGTATATTGTACTTGTATTGTTGACTAAATTTAATTGAATTTTATCATTCGTAAAAGGAGGAAAACATTGTTATGTATTGGTCACGACGTTGTGGGCCAATACAACCGTGTTGAAGGTGCATCACTTTATTTAAACGTGTACACGAACTAGTCCTTAGCTATCCTGGATGATATCCGAAAGACGTTATCTACCACAGCTTTTTAAACACTTTCCGGAAAGATAGATCTCGCTAATTCTGGGCTGTTTCTATCTCTAGTTTGCCGGCTTTTCGTTTTTCCTAAACCTCCCTCTAATTCAAAACAAAGAGGAGTCAAAACAAAGAGGAGTCCGATTCAACTTGCTTTTGGACGGCTGTAGTAAATTCTCTAGCTATCAACGAGAAATTCCAGTTCTCTCCATTTCTTCGCTGCTTGGGTTCTTTCGATGTTTTAAGCAGTCAGTGTTTGCCTGCAAATTGAGCATTCCTTTTTCGACGATGGAGGGTGAATTACTAATTTCGAGTTATCGAAGGACAGGCCTGCACCTTTCTGAGTACCGGTAAAGTGATTCCGCTCATTGCTACTGGAATCTGGGATACTATAGAACATCTTTATGTTCTATACGCTTAAGATACTCATTTCATGTAAAGAATGATCCCGTTTTTATCAATAGAATTATTCAAGATTTCTCTTCTTGTTGTGTAGTTGATATAACAATCTTTCATTAATACCTTCCTATACAGGTACTGGTAGTTCTGGTGTGAGACATAAGGCTTAGGCATGGAAAGAGAGATGGCTGAGTATTCCCAACAGTCAAGGATCTGTACTTCCATGCGCCTATGGGAACTCCCTGACCAGTTCATATTTGAGCCAATAGATGGTGGACCACATCCAGTTCTTGCAATAAGCCGCCCAGATGGTGAATTGCAGTTGATTAGTAAGTTGTTCAGCTTCATCATAGTGCATTCTTATCATACCCAAAAGTATTAGGGTATATCTTCAATGGAAGCAACTTAAAGCAGTCTGCTTTATAATGTTACAGACGAGTTGCCTAACCTTTCTAGTCAAAAGGCACTAACAGCTACAGAGGTCTTTGGTGTGGTGGGATTACTCAGGCTGTTAGCAGGTAAACCATTTTGCTCATTTTGTTTGTGGCAAAGATTCTAGCTGTCTGTTCTTGAATGTAAATAAACTGCATTGCCACGAAGGTGGGTTATAATAAAACATTTGGCAGTTATATAGTATAGTATGACAAGATGTATGCCATACTTGGCAATCTGACATAACATAATTTCTTAGCTCATATAACCTATTGATATTAATTCAAATAATATGGGACATGGCAAAGCTAATTTTGACTACTTTGATCGATTTATTTCAACCTTACTAGAAAAATCGACCCGCACTACAGCCATTTGCAGCATTAGCTATTTGGTCATTGGAAGTTTGACCTAAAATTTGTCATGTGGTTCTCAGGTACTTACATTCTGGTATGCACTGCCAGAAAACAGGTTGGTAATTATCACGATTCTCCTGTTTTCCATATAACTTCTTTGAAGTTTCTAGTCTGCAATACCAACCTCAAAAATCTCAACGCCCAGGAGGTATTTATGAGCTTTGAGTTTTCTCATATTTGCCCTGGTTTCAAATATTTTTGTTCTTTGCAGAGAAAGGATGAAGCGCATTTTCTAAGTCTGTTGAAAACCGTGGTGTCAACGCCTGGGCTATATTTTTCATATGATACGGATTTAACCCTCTTGTATGTTCCCTGCATGTTCATGTTGTTAACTCCAGACTGCAACCATTTGACTCATCTTGATTGCCTGTTTACAGCACACAAGTTTCAACCAACATGGGAACATCAAGGAGAGCTCAATCACTTTGGAAGCAGGTGAGCAAGTTACTAGATTATCTGTCAATTTTTGATATAGAAACCTTACCAGTTTTGCATTTAAAGGCTGAACCCAGGTTTACATGGAATAAGCATTTATTGGAAGAGTTGATTGAGGCTAAGGTATCCTCTTTCCTTGTCAACCAACAGTTTGAACAAATTTTGGAATCCTACTAATATGTTCGTTGTGATTTGTAGGCGGAGCCCTACATTTTACCCGTGATTCAGGGGAATATCCTTTGGGTTTTATGATTACCTATGGTTTCACTTAAACTCAGATCATATACTCATTAGCATATGTATGAAATAAAATAAACTGTGCCTTACCAGCCAGTGGAGACATACAGTTTAAAGTTGGGCTCCTTAACAATAGCTACGTTTTCAGACAGTGCAAGCCACAATTGGCAAAAAGTCCCTTCGTGTTACATTGATCTCAAGACGGTGTATACGCAGAATTGGTGAGCAATTATCTTCTGGAAGATGAGATATCTAATTAAAATCATTGGATATTACAATGGCTGTGGGGAGACTATATTTTAAGGTTCTATTCTACAGGCACCCGTTTATGGCGAAGAGGTGCCGATATGGAAGGATCTGTTGCAAATTTTGTTGAAACAGAACAGCTCCTTGAAGTTGATGGCTTTGTAGCTTCATATGTGCAGGTATAATATAGAATCAGGTATACTAAGAGATGTTCTCTGTTGCTTCATCATATGGTATAGTATTTTGCTCTATTGCAATTTCAATTTGCGATTGCAGATCCGTGGATCAATTCCTGTTCTGTGGGAGCAGATTGCTGATCTTACATATAGGCCTGAAATCAAGGCTATATGCCTTGATAAAACAGTAAGTATATCATGTTTCAGTCATAATGTAGTTTATTATCATCATCTCTTGACTTTTTTGATAGCCCAATGTCGTCGAACGCCATTTCCAAGACCTAGAGGCAAGATACGGTTCTATTCTTGCCATTGATCTCATCAATCAGGTATAGTGGAAGCTTGAATCCATTTTAACTGGCATTAACATGGATAAACTCTGGCTTCTTTCGGTTTCAGCAAGGAAATGAGGCTATACTTAGTTTAGCATATGCAAATGCAATGGAGAAGTTGGTCAATCATAAGTTGCGGTAGTACTGCTTTACCTTCTTTACATATTTTATTACGTGTCTAGAGTACAGAACAAAACCAATTGCAATTTGTTTTACAGGTACGTTCCGTTTGATTTTCACCACATCTGTGGACAGATGCACTTTGAGCGACTTTCTATTCTCTATGATCAGATTGCAGATGACATCAAAGATCAAGGGTTTGTGATACTTTTGAGTCCATGCTAAGGCTGTCAATGGTGTCCATTTTGATACTATGTTGTTCATTGGATTTGTTATATAGGTTTTTTATTGCTACCACCTTCGGTGACATAGTTGAAGAGCAGAAAGGGGTTGTACGTACCAATTGTGTTGACTGCTTAGATCGAACTAATGTTACCCAGGTGCACAATTAGTTCTCCATAGCTTATAACCCCATGCACACTGTTACACAATAGCTGCAAGTCTTTACTTAGCTATGTCCATGACCTGCAGAGTCTCTTGGCAAGGCGATCCCTGGAAAGCCAACTTCGACAGTTGCAGGTTTTAAATTCCTTAGAAACAATCAATCAACATCCAGAATTTGATAGTCAATTTAAAATCAGTAAGCGTTTGGCATCTCTGACTGGCAGGCTTAAATTCTGACTGCATTGTCGGATTGTGATGCATGGTTGATAATCTAAGATGAAACGCATGGATGTGGATGTTGGTGTTTCAGTGTGGGCAGATCATGGTGATGAAATCAGTATGCAATATTCAGGAACACCAGCTTTAAAGGGTGATTTTGTCAGGTATCTTGGAATAGCTTGCTCCTGATGCAACGTGAAAATCATTACAACTTTCAAAATTTTCAGGTATGGGAGTCGTACAATCGGGGGATTTTTAAGGGATGGCTTTAGTTCTCTTGCCCGTTATTATCTTAATAATTTCCAAGATGGTATTCGACAAGTAAGCAAAAATATCCATGAATTTGTTATACCTTCTTTCATTGATTGGTGTGTTTATGGTACAATAACGTTATTATTGTGCTAATGCTCAGGATGCCCTTGACCTTATAACTGGCCACTACAGTGCAAGTCCTCTCAAACCTTCTCCATTCCAGTTGAATGGTTTTGAAGCAATAGCAGTAAGTTTGCCTCTGGAATTTTTATTAGAAAGTTTGCTGTGGTTACTGATAGATTTCATGTGCAGTATCTTCCATTTGCTTCAATCTTGACAGTAGCAGGGTTAACCTTGACTACAATCTCACTACGGCAAGGTAATTATTTGTATCTTCTCTCTCTTCCAAGAGCACTAACCTCAGCCAGGGTTTCCTGCAGTGGGTGAAGACATTTCCTACTTTTTCTATTCCGTTGTGTGGGGAGGGTTGACTGCCGGCTTGATGGCAGTTATTAAAACAAATGGACGCCAATTTTGCAGCAGACCTCGCCTTTGTAAGCTACACTAAAACTCCACTGCTGCTGACCTATTGTGATCCAGAGAATAAGTCCAGAGATATAAGAAGCAACATTGCATGTGATTCCTCTTGGATCTCCAAATTGAGTTCAGCAGATTGGTTTTGAAGATATGTAGGGAACAATTATGAAGAGATAAATACCTGATGTGAAGTGGTTTTCCTTGCTACTCAGCAAAGGCCATTTGCCAATTCCATGGAGAATTTGCAAAGAATGTCCAAGTGATCCTTAACCCTTGTCATTCTTGGAGAAGATTGTGAAAAGCTATCGTTGGGATATATGAAATCCCTCAAAAAATATGAATAGTTGAAGTCCATGAATAATTCAATTTGGAACTTCTCAAGACTTCAATCTGAAACTTCTAGGATGGTAGAACGAACGAAACCGCTTCCATTATAGATTTTTATAGAAAAGAATCCCTGCTCAGAAAACTACGGCAACAGGCATAAGCCCTCCAAAAAACCACGCCATCTTTAAGGGATAATAGAAGTCGGAAAAGTTGAAAGATTTGCATGTCACTGTTTTCTGAATAGGTCGTCAAATGTTATTCACTTTTGAGCATAAACTAAATACGGAAGACGAGAAACTTTAAGGTAAATATAGCCCACGAAATCTTCACATCAAATGGGCCTATATAAAAATAGCATGGATCTTCAAATACTTTAATGTGGATCAATATTGGATGATTGAGATTGAATCCATTTTTTTTTTTACCCACTTAATTCAATAGTTGAGAGATAAAAAAGTTTGTGTTGAGCCACTATTGACAAAATTGATCTGTTTTACCATAATCCACTATTGGGCCATGGTCCACTATTGGTGACCCTCCCCTAGATGAATTGCAGGTGGTAATTGTAGACGAGAATCTGAAAAATGGAATATATAATTCAAACACTTAAAGGCGTTCATGGTTCTTTAGTTTTTTAGTGAAAGATCCAATAAGGACGACTTACTAGGTTGGATACGCAAGTGAGAAACTGGGCATTTCCCTTGGTGGTTCTTTAGTCTTCACCTTTTAGTCTTCCTAAAAGACATTTTAATTGGTGGTTCTTAGTCTTCACCTCAAAGACTCCATAATAAGATTAGAATAAAATAAGATTAGAATAAAATAGAATAGAATATATTTTTTATCGTCCACGGAGACCATTGGCCTATGGGACCTAAACAAAGAGAGCAACAAGTCGATAACTGTCAGGATTAAAAAACCTCCGCCCCGAGGGGTTTTCGAGGGAAAAAACTTTGCAGTAATAAGTATGCTGGCATATTGTACAATAATATAGTGCCATTCAATACCGCACCGGTGGACACAGTTGAGTCCGTGTATCTATCACCTCTTGAAGATATGAGCCAAGCAAGTCCACGGACATCGTGTTCAATAGCTCATGCAATGGCTAGCTAGACACAACTAACTGAACATACCGTGCTCAGATATGATCGAATGCTGGGCAGGTCTGAAGTGCATGGCATTCATCTTCAATGGTCCCTGTTGGCAACACTGACAGATCCTGTCCTTGCGTGCCTCCCGGGTCCATCGGCATGTCTCAATCCGGAGGCGATGTGCACCCGTTCGGATGGAAGCTATCAGTCTGCACCTTTTCATAGGCAAATGAGTACGCAAATAGTGTTGTGGGCCTCGGGTGAGAATGGGATTGACCTGCTGTCGATAGTGTGCCAGCTTGATGTGTGCCAGTGCATCTGCATCCCAGAGTTTGCTAAGGAAGCAAGCCTCAAGATACTGCCTCAATTGATCATGGTCCTTCTCTGTTCATACGTGCACGCACCTGTGTGCCTATACATTCCATCGGTAGAACCACCGAGCTTGCTTGTCCTTCCAGCAGGCTTTGAGGCATTGTGGGCCCAGCTACAACTAAAACAAGATTGGGCAAAAGGGGATCCCCCATACCAACGACTTTCTGGAAGTAGATAATATGGCGGTCCAGTGCGACCATCTGAAGGGGTAAGAAACCCATCTTCTGCAGCAGGATCTGATATGGAACTGTGGACTTCACCCCAAGTGCTCGTGCCAAGAAGGCATTCTGTACTTGCTTTAGATCATTCCAGACCCCGCACCTCCACCCCGTACAAGAGAACAGGTTTGACCAAGGCCCTGAATAGGTGTGCCTGATGACCCCTGTGACGCTCCCCGGTACTATACGATGCTCCCATCATATAGATACGGGAAATCCCCCTTCCCAACAACACAACTACTGGGTCAGGCCCTCCGTCTAACCCGAACCACTTGTGATGGCCCAAGTGTCCGAGTGAAGGACACGGAGGTGTCATTGGTCCCATTCCTCCACTAGATATCCTATATGGCGGAAGCGTACATACATGTTAGCACAAGCCACAACACATATAAATAATATGCCACCTCAAGGGGTG
>JAANSK020296379.1:0-10228 GCA_011763485.2 Isoetes engelmannii
ACAGTTTCATGCCGACTTGCATGCCGAAAAGGGAATCACAGCCTCAATCCAGCTCCGGAGCAAAATCGATCAAGCAAGGCAGCCTGCGGAGTTCAACCAAAACCATAAGCTGCAAAAAGATAAAGAAAGAAGAGGAATCATGCAGTCTAAGACAGATGTCTCATCTGGTTCTAGGATTGACGGCTAACGGGTAGATAACGGGTAGATATCGAACAATCCACGAAGAAAATCGGCCATAGCCGAGGTAGGATCGAATATATTAGGTGAAGGCCGAAGAGTATTTTCTAAGAATTTCTAATTTCGTGGGCCGTTGGATTCACAATTAGAAAATCTAACGGCTGCAGACAACCCTGCTAAAAAAAGGGCCAACTATGTAAACGAGTCAAGCATTCATCCGTCACATCCCCCAAAAAGAAACCTAGAAGCATACCACCCAAAAGCACAATGCAACTAGAATACGCTAAGTATAATACACACTAACACACCCAACACATTTCTAGACAAATCAAGAGAAAGACAACAACCCTCAGATTGTTTTAGCTAACGAAATCAACGGCCCATAAAGGGTGCACTCTAGAAATACTATTTAGTACACCTCAACGAATACAACAACAAAGTCATAGAAAAACCATGTGAAAAAACGTATAAAAATCTAAAAGTAACCCCCTGTTATTGTGATAGATATTTGATGAGGTGCCTTAGCGCTTCAAAGTGGTACAAAAAATGACAGCTGAATTGACGGTAATTGGTAGTAGCTGTTTTGGAGTACATTGTTGATGAAAAAGCAATCAAGCGCCTCACACTTGTATAGGGAAGCTGATCTAGTACTTGTATATGGGTGGTCTTGCTTAGGGAGGTCATTTCTTCCTCTAGGTTTCTAGTCCCATCGTACAGTACATGCTTGATGTATTCTGATTTTATTCTTGAATATATAGTCTTTCGTCCTAAAAAAAAAAAAAAAAAAAAAAAAAAAAAACCTTGTTAATCTAATCCAGCAAATACATTATCCCACTTTAGATTGTTTGACATACTCTTCAGAGCATTGGGGAAGATAAGAAATACACTAAGCTTATAGTCTTTTATATAATAGATTGATTTCCACATATGCTACTCCACAAATTTCAGTCTTAGATACTAAGTTTCCCACGAGAACAAAAACATACGGGATAACATAAGGTTTGGAATGGTGTGGGGTATGTATTTGTAGGCCAAACCGTATGGGGGATGACGTGGATTGTTGGGTTTGGGTTTTGTAATGGTTCATGTTAATTGTCATTCTAAATTTAGGGTTCTTGGGAGTCGTTTTAGGAGGAAGTCCGACAAGTGGTATGTGGTAAGTGGTTTAGGGTGAATATTTGGAGTAGTTTATATTTTGGTACTTGAGCCTTCTATTTTAGGTTAAGAGAGGGGGCATGGCGGCGTGCAGGGCAAGGCAGGCCATGCCGTCTATGGCGGAGGAGCTCCGATGGACTCAGGCAAATCCCCTTTGTCGTTCCCGGATCTGGTGTTTTTGAGAAGCTGGAGTATGGTGCTTTTGATGTATCCAAGTTTGGCGTTGCCCTCTCGAAGAACTGAAGAATTTGCAAAGGCCGATTCCGCAATTCCAATTCTTAATTAGGTGAGAGACTTTTTGTAGTTATTGATATTCTTATTGTTCAAGCTTTTGTAGGCTGCAATCTGGAATGCAGTTCATGCAGTGTGTTGCCCTAAAAACGAATTCAAGAAGAAGCTATTCTATTAGCAGCAGAAGCAAATGCTTGAAGGATTATCTAAAGTGGACAACCTAGCCGACTTTGGAACCTTCTAGTCTTTCTGTTAGGGCTTCTGAAGCTGGATTCCAGCAATACGAAGCTGGATATGAATAATGAAAATCTTTTTACATGTGAAATTGCTGGATGCATCTTTGCTTTGCAGATCAATGGCTGCTTGTAAGTATTCTTTGCTTCTTGCATTTTAATTCGTGTTTTTGCATAATCAGTCTGGTGAAACCGATTTCAGTGTATTGAAATGCATGAACTGTATGTGGATTCATTCTTGTCATGTGTATGATGCGAAGCAAGCGTGTCAATTGTCATGAACATGCTAGGAGATGGAGTTATATGGATTCCGCTGTGTGGAGGGGTTTTGAATCCCCCAGCTCTTGTTTACTTGTAGAATAATATTGCAGGTGCTTACAGGGTTGAGTCAAGATTGATTGTATCATTGACTTGTGGACCATTGCCCATAATCATAGTCCTACGTGGAAAATGAGGTCTGGGACAATGTTGACTTTCTTCGACGGCTAAGATTCCCCTAGAGGGAATCTTTGGTAGAATATCCTGGCCATTGATGGCCAGGATGTAGCACTAAGTAGGATCCATAATCATTCTATCTATCTTTACCCCAAGCCTCTCTTACTCGCCCTTTCTTTTTTTTTTGGGAAGAAAGAGACACCACCTCCCGCACTATTCTCTCACCCAATAGTAGTCAGTGGGATTTGAACCAGTGATCGGATCAAGGTCAAACCAAAGGTCTAACTACTAGACCACCGCCATGATGGGCATATGCAGGTTTTAGGATATATAGTTTGACATTTGCATTAGAACAATCCATAATAACACTTTGCAATTGAATAACTATTAATTAACGTAAGAAAAAGCTTAATTTTAACAAGACAAGACCAAATTTTAATAACAAGACCAAATTTTAAGCTTCCTTCGTGTTCACAAGGCATAGTTTTTCGCATTATTACACACTATTACTTCAAAAGGGAGAAAAAAAAAGATGACTTTAGAAAATAACATGTTCCCCTACAATCAAAAGCAAATAATTGCCATAGAAGCTCCAAATGGGATGAAAATGGACCTAGACATATACTCTAATGTTTGGCAACTTGCAAGCTTTGTGTTCAACATTTTAAGTGTATCTTGAATATAAGGTTGGAACCATTGGGGTCTAAGGTATAGATTGATAATATAATTCACAATACTTAGATGTAAGACCAACAAAACAAATGTATGAAATAAAGACAAACATGCTTATTCTTTAGACCTAGACTAGACATAACCTTTAACTTTGTCTAAAGGTTGGAACCATGGCAGGTCTAAGGTGTTTATGGATAATATAGTTAGATGTAAAAGTAGCAGGGTGGAGCACAAGGAAAAATATGACCTAGAGATAAGAGGCAAATGAAGGATGCAATACGTTCACATTGGGCAACTTCTTGTGGTCGAACCAATTTCTAGTTTTCAAATTCTTCTGGCATCACTTGAACTTCAAAGTAATTATGGGAACATAAGAAACATGGCCATAAGATGCCCTTGGATCAAAGGTTCATGATGAAATAGAGCTTGGGAATGAGTGGATGTAAGGAATTGGTGTTAATTAGAAACTAAAACCTACCCTTGGGAATGCAGAGCATAAGGTAAGAGTACAAATAATATGTATGAGTCCGACATGGTAGAAAGAAACAAAGAAGTTTGACGTCTAGTTGAGTTCTAGTTGAGTTGAAGTGGGATAGGGGGGATGTATGATCCATATAAGACTAGAATACATGTAAGTTGTTCTTGAAAGAAGGGAGAAGTCAACATCTGTGAAGATTACAACATATATAGAGAGAATAAGAATATCGATAATAAATTCTTGGAGTCTAGCTATAAACTTGATTCTTGTAGAATTGATAAAGAGACCATATACAGAGAAGAAGAATATACATAATAGATTCTTGGAGTCTATCTATAAACTTGATTCTTGTAGATTTGATAAAGAGACCAGGGACCTTAGGAAACCCAATTGGGATTAATATGTGAATCGTAAAGAAAGACTCAGGTGATATACTGGCAATTATTGCAACAAGAACAAGATGAGCATGTATACTTTATATGAGGTGAGAGTTTGAGCATTGATGCAGGTAAAGTGCAAGTGGACAAATGAAAGCTCCAGACACAAAGGAGGGACCCTGACAACAAAAGTTGGCCTTGGGAATCAGAAAGGATAGCAAGAACAATATCTTATGAACAGTGGAGGTCCTACATGCTCAAATATCATATGGAAACTTAGTTTAAAAGTGCATAAGATTGGTGTGATACCAAGGTATATTCCCGCACATTCCAATTGAACCACATAAATTCAGAGACTCAGGCCCTCAGGGTATATTTGTGTTGGTGTTATGGCACACAAATATCAAAAGCCCTTTTCGCGAACGATAAAAATCTTATTTTATCTTATCTTATCTTTATAGGGTAAGATTTTTATCTTATCTTGTCCTTACGGGGTGATTAAGGGGTGATTAAGGGGCTTTCACCATTACCGCTAAACCTTAAACCCTAAATTAAAACTGAAAATATCAGCTTTTGCAAAGCTAAATATCTAAGAAATGAGGATGCACTTTTTTCTAAATATCTAATGAAATGAAATGAAATGAGGATACACTAGGCAACTAGGCAACAGATCTCAGCCATGTGTCTGCACTTTTTAACTGGTCACTTACCTAGTTCTTCCTTCAACAGTCTCTGCAAGCAATAGAGTCGTCAGAAATGGTAGCAGGATTCAGTCTGCTCTTTATTTAGCTCTGTATTTTGATAGATCGGGGAAACTCTTCTGTTCTATCTGTTGAATCCATTTTTAAGCAGTTCTGCTTTCGTTCTGTGTTTTTTTTTTAGTCCTCCAGTTTTGTACTGCGTTTTTAGAGATGGATGATTTGCAGCCCGTTAGAGTTGGAAAATTTGAACTTGGCCGGTTATTAGGAACCGGAACTTATGCCAAGGTGAGGTTAGCCACAAATCTAGAAACAGGGGAGGAAGTGGCCGTCAAAGTGCTAGATAAAGGGAAAGCATTTGTTCCTAATATGGTGAAGCAAATCAAGAGGGAAATCTCTACAATGAGGTTGCTCAGACATCCCAACATAATCGAGCTCTATGAGGTGCTAGCAAGCAAGACCAAAATTTACTTAGTTATGGAGTATGCATCTGGAGGTGAGCTCTTTGACAGAATTATGGAGCAGAAAAAGCTGTGCAAAGATGAGGCAAGGAAATATTTCCAACAGCTCATCAATGCAGTGCAGTATTGTCATAGCCATGGTGTGTATCACAGGGATCTGAAGCCAGAGAATTTGCTTCTGGATTCAAAGGGAGATTTAAAGATATCAGATTTTGGTCTGAGTGCTCTGCAGCAGCAATTGGAAGTGGATGGTATGTTGCATACTACATGTGGCACTCCTAGTTATGTAGCTCCAGAGGTTATACATAGCAGGGGATATGATGGTGCAAAAGCAGACTTATGGTCTTGTGGTGTCATTCTCTTTGTTCTGAAAGCAGGGTATTTGCCCTTTCATGAGGCCAGTGTGCCAGAATTGTTCAGAAAAATATTCAGTGGTGATTATGTTTTCCCTCAGTGGTTTAGTCGCGCCGGGCGCCATCTGATCAAGCAGATTTTGCAGCCCGATCCTGCGCAGCGCATCGACATAGATCATATACTAGAGGATCCTTGGTTTAAAGAGAACTACAGTCCTCCTAAATTGTACTCCAATGAGTTTATACATCTGCAAGATGTGCAACATGTTGAAGATGAGGTGTTCAATGAAGAACATCTGGTTACAGAGTCAAGGGAATGCAAGCCAGCATGCATAAATGCCTTTGAATTTCTAGCTATGTCTCCAGGTCTAGATTTGTCTGGCCTCTTTGAAGAGCAGCAAAAGGAGCCTCTGAAGCAAGAGGCCAGGTTCACTTGTGCATCTCCTGTTGGAGAAATTATCACCAAAATTGAAGAGACTGTGAAGCCCCTTGGCTTTGTGGTTTACAGGCAGAAGTTTAAGATGAGGCTGCTTGGAAGCAATGGCCAGCTTTCTGTTGCAACAGAGATCTTTGAAGTTGCACCATCTTTCTATATTGTGGAATTCAAGAAGGCAGGAGGAGACAATGTGGAGTATAGGTCCCTTTGCAGGAGCTTGTCTCAAGATCTCAAAGACATTTTCTGGAATTGGGAAGCTAGCATATAGCCTGCCCTTAGTCTTCACAATACCTTAGCTAACTAACTAGGCCCCCACAAGGCAGCCCAAATGTTTGTATCATTGTGCATGATACTACAGAAACTGGTAATAGAAAATCTGACCAGGATATAAATTATATTCAAATATGAAGTGAAGATCTACCACTCAAAGTCCTCATGCTATTAATCCTTAGTTAAATAGTGCTTGGAAGATGCCCAAGGGATGTTGATCCTCCACTTGCTTGTTTTTTTTGGCTTGTGTAAAAATGAAACTAATTCTATGAAATAACTTAGGGCAACAAAATTCTAAGACAATTTGTTGGCAAAGTAACTTCCAAAGACTCACAATCTGAACCCATGCTAAGGTGTTATCTTGATAGCAACTTCTGTGACAGGTAGCGTCAATTAGGTTGTCTTGTCTTAAGCTTTGCAAACTCCTACTTGTCGTTCATCAATATTTATGAGGATAACCCTCTCCTCAAGAAGATTACAACTAATAACCACCCTCGAGGCCAAAGGCCAAGATGGTTATTTGTTGTAATCTTCGAGAGGGGAGGGTTTGCTGTAATCTTCGAACTGCGGGGGAGCTTCCTTCCGATAAATTCACTATGTTTATGATAATCCTGATATTAGACCACCAAATTCATAAACAAGAAATAGATCCCTTGGAGGAAATTGGTCCTATGGTGTATCTCTGGCGATTTAGAAATTGCACAAACGTAAGAAGATCGTGAAGATGATGTGCTGATTAGCTAGATGGTGTGGTGACTAGAGGAATCACATGGGTTCTTGCAGGTTCAAAACGTAAGCTACTACAGTGTTTTGCTTACTGCCATATGAACAATGTTTTAACTATTCCAAATGTATAGCATTCCACTATGACTTTATTTGTTAGGTTCTGAGTACTTTCAGGTATTGTAATTTGAAAGTATACTTCATAGAATTCGACTTTAAAATTGGTTATATCGGCTAGGATTGGCAAGCTTGGTGCATCACTTTATAATGCTATAGAAGTGTACAAAGTTGAACCAAGATTCAAGATATAGAAGGTCAAAGTCAAATATATATATTGAAGAATGAGTATTTCTGACAATTAGTTGGATGACTATGGTGAAGGATGCACTAGTGGAACAAATGCAAGGTGTAGGTCCATCTGTGGGAGATATTGCGCAAGTGCATGAATAGTACTTCTATTAGTGTAGGTGGCAGGTGCAAGGAAGCTCAAAAAGTAATTTTAAGCAAAGTTAGTCCAAGCATCCTTTTGGACTAACTTAAAAATTTTAAAATTCTTTGCTTTTGTTTTGGTGTGTTATAGAGAAGATTTTTTATTTTTTATTTTTTATTTTTTTGTTGAAGAAGGAAGGAAGGAAGGAAGGAAGTATATTTTAACGTCCACGGAGGCCAAAGGCCTATGAGATAAGATAAGATAAGATAAGGTATTTTAACGTTGCGCCACAAAGGCAGCATCCAATTCCAAAAAACATTGACATCCCTAAACATGTCATCTGAACCATTGAAACAAGTCTCCCATAACACACCAAAACAAAGACTTTATTTGTTTTTTTTTTTGTTGTAGCTATCATTGTGTATAACAAACCAAAACAAAAAAAGTTGGAATACTTCTTTTTGGCTTTGAAGAGTAACTAAGGCAACGGTTGAATTTTTTGAAGAGCCGATTCTATGGCAACAGGCAAAAGCTGGGACGTGAACAAGTGGAGAAATGACTAAATTTTGATTTATTGATCAAAAACTTTTGGTGCCTTCTCCAAGCTCTCACACTTAGCATAAACATTAGCAAGGGTGCTTCATACCACAATATCAGAAAGATGTTGACTCTTAATAATATGTTCATAGATAACTCTGCCTTCGTGCATGTGTCATTGAAAAACTTAAAAACAGATACGCATTTCGCAATGTGAGCAAAAGCAGAAAACATTGCATTCATGTCTATAAGGGTATTCCCCAACACTTCCAACATAATCCCTTCTTCATTAATCTGTGCATGCAGGAGCCTGCCAAGCCTTAGGCATGCCATGCCACCTATTGCCTTGAAGATAGCCGGGTATATTACATTGTTACTCATTTTTTTCTTTTTCTTTTTTGAGGGCAAGGTTGTTTTTATATTTCATCTAGAGAAAAAAGTACATGGGGGAGTATATCGAGAAGGATACACACCAGATAGCCATATTCGGTTCATAGCCCTTGTAAGGATCTATGAGCCAGATCAAGTAGATTAAAAAACCTACAACTAAATATGGCACACAAAAATTAAACCACAAAATAGCTCTGGATTCATGGTCCTTATAAAACGGATCCATGAACCAGATTAAGCAACTCATGACTATAAATAGCAGATAAAGTTTTGATAAGTTCATATTGCTTTAAGGAGCTTTTCCTGAGACCAAAACTCCTGAGACAGACTCAAGCAACATTAATCAAGTCCTGGATGGTAAGATCAACAACAGTCCTCCTCCCGAAAATGTTCAGCATCAGATCCAAATCTTTGATAGAGAAGTTGGTGAAGTCAAGAAGCAATAGTACATGCGCCTCTCTCTTCTGCTGCCACTTATAAAATGGGTTTTCAAAGTATGGTTTCAGTGAATTGTACCTCCATGCCGACTTTCTCTTCAGTAGCTTCTTGATAGCCATGGCATGGATCATTTCCTGCTTAAGGAGAATCAGAATATCTGCAACCTCCACTTTCCCAAGGATAGTGTCATCCTCCTCTGAATCAGCAGCTTCACCCATACCCCTGGAGTAACTTCCACACCTAATGAGACGCATTACGCATAATTCTTTTTTGCATCTTTCCAAACTTTCTCAAAGCAAAAAAATGCTTTACTATCATGTACATACCCTGAAATCATAAGTTAGCGCTTCATGATACAACATTTCTCTTCCAAGCTTTCACATTTCGCATGATATATTTTCGCATTTCACATTTTTTTTTTAATAATCTGATCATGTTGAAGAGGTGCAGACTTAGCACCAAATGTCATGAACCTACGCAAAAACAAGGAAAACTATATGGAAAATATGCAAGGAATACGCAAAGAATACGCGAAGAATGATGAATACAATGGCCTGGAGGCGAGCAGGAACATAAGACAGAAGGCTATAGAAGGCTAAAGACTAGCATTGAACCGGAATGGTTCGACAAGAATGAGGCTCCTCTATATATATATGTATACCAACGGTCCACATAGTGCCACTCCAATGGATGAGATCTTGCCAAGTGTCGCACATGCACATAAGTTCCAGAATATTTTAGGACTTCCTAGAAGGTACACACATATATAGAAGATGCAAGAGAATACCACCAAAGATAATAAGTCAGATAGATATATTCAGCATTGGCGGAATATTGCGGACACGTCAGCATTAGCGGACACTTGGGCGCTGGTTTCCGCGGAATTAGGAATGGAATTAGGAACGATGGCACAGAAGGCCGTTGATGGCCTCTTGGCTCTTCTGCAAGCCTGCTGGGATGCCGAGGATGCCAAGAAAACATCAGAAGATGCATTCAAAAAGCAATTATAAGATTTTCTGGCTCTTCTGCAGGCTCGTTGGGATGCTGAGGATGCTAGGCTAGCAGCTAAAAATGCAGATAAAAAGCAATTAACAAGATCAGATATGTCAATTGAAGGAAGAAATTGGAAGTTTAAAGGGGAAGTTACCAAAATACACTTAAAGTTTGCAAAAATTACCAAATTGCCCTTAATATTTGGCATTTTGGAAAAACCGCCAATAACTTTTTTGTGATGATTTAAATGCCAATGCAATCTTCAAACAAATTGTAGACAATGATGAGATATTTCCAACGAGCATAAGATTGTCTAAATTGGAATTCATAATGTAAAGTTATGCATTTTTAAATTCATGAAAATATTAAACACAAAAACGGTCATAACTTGAGATTGCAATCTTCAAATCATGTGATCTTATACTTGTTGGGAAGATCTCATTCTTCTCAACAGTTCATGTGAAGAGTATATTTGCATTTAGATCATCATCAAAAAGTTATTATCATTTTTACTGAAATGCCCCGCGGTCAAGGGGCAATTTGGTAATTCTTGCAAACGTCAAGGGTATTTTGGTAAGTTTCCCAAGTTTAAAACATGAGCTCATCTCTGTAAACAGTGAATTGAAATTTTTAAAAGAACAGCTGGGTGCTATGGGAAATTACGTGGAGCAAATGAAAATTGATCAAGAAAATGTAGATACAGATGACAAAGTAGAGAAAATTGCTGAACATGTAGAATCC
>JAANSK020296390.1:0-10228 GCA_011763485.2 Isoetes engelmannii
TTTTTCGAAATATGACATTGGCAAAAGTTTTTGACTTTTTTTAGCGCCGAGAATTTTTTAGGTCCACGGGTATCTTTATTTTATTTTACGAAAATAGTTTTACCAAACTCACAATGGTTCTCCGTCCTAATATCTCGTTCTAATAATATCCTCCTAGAGAGAAACTAGAAAGAGAGAGAAACTAGAGAGAGAACAAAGAGAGAGAAACTAGAAAGAGAATACATAGAGAGAGACTAGAGAGAGAAACTAGAGAAACAATATAGAGAGAATAAAAAAAAGAGAAAATAAAGAGAGAAACTAGAGAGAGAATAGGGAGAGAAACTAGAGAAAAAGAGAAACTGGAGAGAAAAATTAGCTAGATAGAGAAACTTGTAAGAGAATAGAGAGATTTGAGAGAGAGGGAGAAACTAGAGAAATTATAGAGAGAGATGAACTAGAGAGATAGAGAGAGAGAATAGAGAGAGAAACTACAGAGAGGAAGTAGAGAGAGAAAGAGTAGAGAGATAGAAACTAGAGAGAGACTAGGGAGAGAGAGAAACTAGAGAGAGAATAGCGAGAGAAAAACTAGATACAAAAATAAGAGAGAGACTAGAGAGAGAACTAAAGCGAGAAACTAGAGAGAGAGAGAGAATACAGAGAGAGAAACTAGAGAGAGAAAGACAAGTTTAGTTTTGCTTAGCTTTGTTTTGTTACGTTGTATTATATATGTATGTTGTTGGTTTGCCCATGGCATTTTGGGGGCGATCTGTAGTGTTTGCACCTTATGTTGTTCTATTAATAATATAACATTATTTTTACAGATGGGTTCAATGTATAAAATGCCTATATTCGATGACAAGAACATTGAGTTCTTGCATGATTGGCATAAAGGTAACACCCCATCATATGGAAATGAAAAAACAACAAGAGAGAATGATGTTGAACATGGCAATCATGTGCCCATACTAGAAATGAAACGGCATTATCGAAGGCATAATTACAGCATTGGAGAAGATGAGATTTGGAGTGAGGGATATAGTAGTACACGCACTTATGACATAAACTTTCAAAAAAGTCAAAGGTCAAATGATAGCCAATCTTGGAGGCTACCCCTAGAGGGTCGCACTTGGAGATCACAGAGTATATACTCGAGCAAAACACAATTATCACAAAGTAGCCGAAGGATAGAGGAAGGATCCATGCCAAAATTTGCAAAGGAAAAGACAAACATGTACAATTCTGCTAGCACTAAGTCGGTAGATGAACTTGCATTGAGGTCTAACTTTTTAGGTAGCAAAGAACCTATAACATTAACAAAGCAAAGTGGTTCTAGCATTACACTAGATGCACCATTTTCATGTATACGGGAGAGACGACTAAGCATATAAACTCATGGTCCAAGTGGCTTAATACAACATCTAGTAGACAATAGGACGTTGTTGAAATTATAGGGATGTGTTTTTGCCCTACATTTAAGACATTATATATATAGTGTAAGTGATGTACTATATTTTTTATCCGATTCTAAAAGAATAAAATAATGCTTATGACGCTTATGTATGGGATTCCATTCTGTCACAATGGGAGAGGCCCTGAGCCGAGGGTAGCTGTGAACAGATACCTTGTGTGATGGAATGGGAGACCAACTATTGTGCCCCCCCCCCCCTCCCTCCCCCGCCCTAATGAAGCTGGATTTTGATCTTTGGAACATCCTATATTGCAAAAGTATACATACATGTTAGCACACAACAACAATAAGTTTTCTGCTAGGTGGTTCATGACAAGGTGACCATTTGGATCACACAACAAAATACAGGTGCTCCAAAATTGAGATACAGTTAGAGTCTTTGGCTTGATCTTGAGCTTCTTGAGCATAAAGCTTTCATCAAAAAAATAAATAAATTTGATTCGCATAAATCAGTTTCACATACCTTTTTGTGGGTTCGATTGTATATGCTTGTTTCGAATTCCTAGAATTATAAAAGTACTACAATCTTCAAGACAACACTATTGTCATCTGTCGATAGCAACAAATTTTGCAAATCGCAGGTTAACTTCGCGTATGCAAAGAAAGACTATGCCAACAAAAAGAACACCATGCTTAAGCCACGACTTCATCAAGAAAATAGACTGGAGCAAGGAATCACATCCAAACATATCGATTGGCATCACCCTTCCTCACTGATCGAAGCACCTGAAAGAACAAACAATCGACATTGTGCCTCAAACAAAACTGATAATCCAACGGATAGAAATAAAATAAAAAAAAATCAAGGGCCAAGATCGCGCACAGACTATCCTCTCCAAAAACGAATTGGCTTTAGTATCATATATAGATAATTAATATGCCACTACGACTAGTGGCTTATCCATCATATCAGAACACAACCACGAACATGCAAAAGGAAACAGAATCAAGGGTTACTCTCTCGGGTTCTGGCTCAGGGGGACAGATTAACGGTCAAGATCTTCAAATAACAATAGATGAACCATGACAATGACATTGGCTGGCATAGAACATTGGCTAGAGCAATCCATTCCATCTACACCTCTTTACATATCGGCTGAAACAGGCTGTGGCATAACTATAGCCTTCAGGAGACGTGATCACATGGATTCACCCTATGGAATGGCATCAGATTATATCTCCTTGGTCCAATGAGGCATGCCAAATGAAATTATGAATGGCTAGAGGATGGTGGCGCCGATGTGTGAACCTAACTTAACCCCCAAATACCAAATCGGAGCGACACCTCAACCTAAGGGGTGTCCTAAGGGGTGTCAAATCTATACCGAGCTCACACATGATCCAATCCACTATAAGGACCCAAGTATCCAGGATCAGCAAGGTCCTACCTCTATTTCCATTGCCCCTTTTGTTTTGTGCTCAATCACATCATATCATCCACAGCTAGACGGGCTCTTATGCACAAGCCAAAATTAATGGAATTTATGGGGTATTTAACCAGGAGCATTTGTACATCTACGAGCCTCTAGGTCTCTACCCCCTTTCACCAAGCACAAGAGATGCAGATTCGAAACAATATACAACCAACAAACATAGCATAACTGGAGAATCAACACAACATTCTAACACTCATTTAATCATACAAGGGTCAGAACCTTGAAAATCAATCAACTTCATCTATTATCCTAACTGTTTCTTGGCTATAGTTATTCTCCCTAGGACTCTCCATCTTCCTAGATTGAAAGGCCTGCTCCTTAGGTTTAGGTTCTACCCCAATTTTGAATTAATGGGGTTGTCAGGCTGCATATGTCAAGTTCCGCTTGGCCAATCGATTGCGGCCAAGTGGCACTCTAAAAGGAATAATCAATTGATATTAAATAATTAGCTAACATAATTAATTAGCAAATAAAATTATTTATACCTTTGCTAACACCATTAATTAACATGTCTTTAAATCACTAGGAATGTGTGCCCGGTGATGCCGGGCATTAGTCGTGGGCGTGTGGAATGCATTATGGCAATATATGTTTTAGCTACAACATATACATATAGAACAAAAATTACCTTTAAAATATATACAGAATCTGAAGCAATTATACAAAACCTGTGTAGTTCTTGGTCTAACAATTGCTAGTATATTGACAAATTGCCTTCAACAAAAACTTACACAAATATATTATTTTGGATTACTTAGGTTCCCACGAGAATGAAAATGCTTGGTATAACGTAAGGTTTGCAGTGGTGGGAGGCTGGTATTTGTATGCGATTTCGTATATGGGCTGATGTGGCATGTCGGATTTGGGAGTGGCAATGGTTATTCCTTTTCTTTTGTGTTGAGAGTAGGGTTTTCCTGAGGCGGACGTGTCTGGAGGCGCCGGATTTGGTGCGCGGGCGACAGTTGCTTCTTTGTGCTGGCCACGTTGTAATTCCAGAGAAGTTGTAGGCATGTTCGTTGCTTCAAGTTCTCCTGCCTCACTGCCGGAGGATATCAGCTCTGTTTGTTTGGGTTTTTTGTCTTCATGGATATCAGGTTTTGGGGATTCTAGTTTGCAGCCTCTTTGGGGTTTATGTGTTCATAGACACCAGGTTTAGGGGCTTTTAATTACTGCAATTCTGTTGTTTTCGAGCATGCTGAAGAGGCAGGCCAGAAAACGTAAGGGCATTCCGGCCTCTTGCCCGTACGCTGGTTCGGTAGATGAATTTGTTGAACGTGGTCCAACGGCTCCTAGTTCCACGAGGGTTGTTGCAGATGTGGATGAAGGGATGGGCCTGCTTGATGTGAGTGTCACTTTGGGATACTCTGGAATGGACGTTCCAGTGCAGTTCTTTAATCGTCTTGTGCATTTCTGTAAAGCAGAAACGGTGGCTGGGGCTGTGGCTTTGGAAAGGGGGTCGGAGCTAGACAATTTGCATTGCCAGACAGTGTTCAGAACTGCTATGAGAATTCCTAAGCAGGTTAATTCTGCGATAAAGAAGTGCTTTGATTGGGGCAATAGGAAGCCTGCTGGTGTTCGCCTCATATGCAAGGCCCTTAAGAATACGAAGCTTCATTGCTTCGAAGGTGTCCTGGGGTACTGCCTCAAGGACATGGGAAAAGTGCACTTCAAGATTTGTTTGCACAATGTGAGTGAGCGTCAGATTGAGGTTGGTAAGGATCTGTATCTGATGTATGGTGCGGGTGACATTAAGAATCTTGTTGTTCTAGAGAACAGGAACCTTCTTCATAGGGCTGGCCATTATGTGAACTATCATAGCAAGAAATATTTGACGGCTAGTCTAATATACACTGTGTGTCGTATGCTGCGGTCAGGAAAGTTCATTCTGTCCAGCCAGTGGATATTCCCCAATAACACAGCTTTCATTTCGGAACACAGGGTGAAGGCTGCTTGGCGGATCACCTTGAATCCACGGCAAGCCATGCCCAATGATGTCCGGGCATTCTGTTTGGTATTCCTGCCGGAATGGTGCCCGTGGAGAGGGTGGGGAAGACACGCAGACGATATTGGGATGATGTACCATGTGAAGGGGATGACGATCAGCATTTTGTAGATGACGCCAATGAAGAGTACCGTCCTGGACCTGAGGAAGCTACAGGTGTGCTTGGGGATGATTTTATTCACTTGGGCTTCTCTGACTATTCATTGGCTGTGGGTTAGTGTGGTAGTTTCAAAGTCTGGGCTTGCTGATGCTGTTGTGTAGTGCGTATTGTTGTGTTATTGGCTATGTTTTGTGTCTTTGGTATGTGTTCTATTTTGCTAATGTTTTTGTGTGGAAATGTGCATTAGGAGGACGTTGAGGAAGAACTTGTGCATTTGGAAAACTTTGCATTTGGAAAATCTCGAAATTTTTTTTTGGCATGCTTCCTTGGTTTTATGGAAGAGTGGTTATGTGTTTCTGATTGGGAAGAGCATGTGAGAAGTATGTGGATTGTGGAAATTCTGCATTTGTTAAACTTGGAATAAAATTGTTTCATGTTTTCTTGTATTTCAATCACTGTGAATACCATTTTGGGTGAGTTCATGCTGCATGGGATTAGCCCCCGGCGTTAGGCCGTGGAGGAGCTTCACTGGTATCCGCGCAGCGGAGGGGGTTCGAATCCCCCAGCTCCTATCTTCTATTCTGTTTATAATGTTGTGTAGTTTGCATGTAGATGACAGATGCCTTGTGTATGTGCATCCGGATGGATGTCCAGGTGTGTGCAGATTGACCACATGGTTGACTCCTTAAACCATTGCCCCAAATCTTATGCCTGCGTGGAAAATAGGATTTGGGGTTGGGTTGACTTTGTGGGGACGGATAGGATTCAATGTCAGGGCATATTTGGAGGAATATCCTGGCCATCAATGGCCAGGATGTGACGCTAAGAGGGATGTGACCCCCCCCACACCTCGATGCTGCAATTCTAGGCTATACACGTGTCTTAACACGTCAGCAAAACTTAACCTCGGCCATTGGATCTGCTAATATTCAGATCGACGGCCTAGGAAATTCAAAAATCTCTGAAAAATATCCTTCGTCTCTTTCAAGCATTCGACCATGGCCCTGCTCCACGACAGAATCCATGGTATTCGCTTATCCCCACTGATTTCTACCGGGATCCAGGACATACAGTTGGAGCATATTTTGTGTTGTAGGATTTTTCTAAGCCAAAGTGTCAAATTTTGGCCTATCAGCTTGCTCCAGAAGTAAAAAGTTTTGTGTAGACTAGATTAGCTGGCAGTTCTGGATACCTAGTGCCGGACTATGCAGGTTCGTTCAGTCTCTACATGTTCTTTTCTTGCATTCTAAACATCCTGGGACAATATTGCATGTCGAATCTGGCCCCATTGATAAGAATGATTTAGAGGAGTTCAATATGAAACCTTTTTGTAGTTGCCAATTTTAGTTTAAGAATTCTATCTTCTGCATTTGTTCTTTTCATAAACGACCGTCAAGCACTCATAAGTTTTGGTCCTAACGCCCTATCAAAACGGATTCATTCCTCTTCAACCTCTGTTCTTTATGATAAAGGATGTGATAGCAGAGTGCGCGCAACTCTCAGCAAGCACTGGATTGATCCCAAATCTGCACTTTTCAGATGTATTTGTTGTCATAGCATTTTCTGCTCCAAATCCCTGAATTATTGTGGTTGTAGGTATGCCTCTTCTATTCTTTAGTAGGCTTGCCTTTAACTCATTTTAGTTTATGTGTTGAATGGCAGTTATTTATTGGAACAACACATTACTTGGAGGTTATACGGCTACTGTAACGTGCTCTGGTACTTCAAGTTCAACAAACGTTATTTTGTTTGGACATGCATGCATAGATAAATCACGCATCAGAGGTTTTTTTCAGTCATAGTTTACTTTATTTACAAAGTATTTTCATTATATCCCGCTGATATGAATCCAGATGGAAGCAAGGATACCCTGAAATTGGTGATTTCATTTGCACTCTCACCTGAAATGGTTGCATGCAGAGAACTGAGCTATGTCCAGAGTCTCTTAGGATATGCTTTAAAGAAATTGCCTCGGATGCTCAAATGTCTTTACCCTACCTCAGCCAAGCTCACTTTCTTTGTGTTTCTTGTTCTGTTGATGTTCAGTTGCGTGTTAAAAGCAGTTATGGAGAAATACATATTTTTTGGTAACTGCTATAACTTTGTGCAGGCTACCTAATGATGTCCAGGAAATGTTATGTTGGACACTTCAGCTGAACTAGAAGACGATTCTCTATATAATATCAGTGGGCTTCTGAGGTTTGGACTTAACTTTCACTTTCATGTTGTCTTGGAAAGACTAAACAAGTAGGTTATCAAAGAACATTAACTGTGTTAGCACGAATAAAGGATGCGGTAAATGTCACAGGTAAAGCTTTATGTTTTATGTTGGATTGCTAGTTCTAAGATCCTGTCTACAGGGATGTCGAAGTGTAAATGTTATTTGCAGAAATTAAGGGTGTGATGTTATTTCGTGGAACCAGTCTACTAGAATCTTTTTATGCCACTGAGAAAATTTCTTCAATATACAATTTACAAGATGGAGCTACTAGCTCTGACCAAACAGTTCTAACTGCAGAGAAACATATTCTGTAGTGTAACCCATTTGTTTGAGTTTATCTTTTGATATGTATTAGTTTTTCTCTGATCTTGACTACTCGGTATAACTTGCAGGCTCAATAAAAGAAGGTTTTAGCAATGTTTAACTTGAGAGAGAATCGAATCAATTGAATTATATTACAAGCTTTTCCCTACAAAGGTATTGTTCTCATGTTGCAAAATTCAAAAGCCTCAGTATCAATATTCACAGAGAAATTTGAATGATGTAGCTACTCAATTCATGATGCCTCTAGATTATTTGCCATTATACGTATGCAGCAAACAGAGCCCAAAACTCAGTAGCATGGATTACTAGTTGGTACATTGCAGGCCTTCAAAACAGCGTGGTTTTACTTGTGTCTATATTTGATACAGAAAAGTCTTATCATTGGCATTAGTCACCATTTTTTTACATGAATCAGGATACATGCAAGTTCATGCTTAAAAAATGCAATGATCTGTGCTCCGTCTGTTGGATCGTTACAAACGGTGCACAGGGTTGCCACATATGTTGTCATTTGACAAGTGCTTGAATTTGCTTCTTATTACACCAAGAGTTGTGGAGTTGCATGTGACCTTTGTTGTATCACAGAGAGATGATCTCATGCTAGAATCATCAAGGAATACCGATCAACATGGGCTTGCTTTTCATGTTATGGTACTCTGTAGGTTAGGCATTATAAATTGGAGTAGAAGTGGAGGTCGGTTTATGTGTTGGTCACAGACATTTTCATTCTGTTAGACAAAGTAGAAGCTGCTGGCAGTTCTGAACTTGTTACATTTAAATAGAGCTATGCTCAGAGCTCATAACCATCTGAGTGTTTGAAGTAACATTTTGAATCCTTCAGAATTTGATATCTTCGGCTATTAATTACTTTAATGTCATTAATTTTGCAAAATCTGGTAAATCAAATTACCGTCCTAAACGTGCTGAGGATGAAATGAACGATGGCATGTTTACACTGATGGTATGTTTATCTTTTTTCTACTTTTCAGCAGGTCACCAAACAGTTGCAACCACCCGCAAATGTCTGGTTTTAAAGTTTTTCAAAAGGAAGCTTCCTTTCTAAATGAAATAACGGATGTGTGAAGATATGGATTTAATTATCAACCTTTCAGCCCTCAGCCAGTGCCCAACTAGCCATAGGCCAAAGGCCAGTATCTTAGATAATATTCTGGTTGAGGTTTATAGGAATGCATTAGATATGAGCAAACCACATTGCTTAAGATGGTTCTCAATTTTGCTAAGTAAAAGAACGCCATTGCTTAAGGTGTTCTCTATTCAGAGGACATAATAGCTCCTATTTAGACGATATAATACAGTACTTGTCTGGATCATTAGGTTGTTATAGAGTGTTTCTGCCAAGTTTGCTCTTGGATAACTGCACTATTATGTAAATGTTAACTGCTTATTACAGATATGGATGTAGATGTGCATTTGCACTTGGTAGATAAGCTGGCACAGTTTATGGGGGCTCCTAATGCAATTATGTACTGCAATGGCCTTACCACTGCCTCAAGTGCAATTCCTGCTTTCCGCAAAAGCGAGGATCTTGTTCTAGTGTAAGCATTTATTGTATGTAATATAACTTTCTTGTGTATTAGCTCCACCAGATACCTTGGGATTTTTTTTATGAAGTGATGCATATGGTAATCTGAGTAATGCTACATCGTTTTTAAGCCTATTGGCATGTACTGTTGTAAGGTTTAAACCTTCTTGTCATTTCAAGAATCATTTTTTATATGGCAATGGAGAAGAAACCTTTAACATGTTTAATAAATTGTTGTTCTAAATAGGTGATGAGAGTAGAGTCTATTACAGCTTGTAAACTTCAAGAAGGTCATGTAACATGTTCCAATGCAGATCTCAAGAAGGAGCGATTGGCAATACTTGATTACCAAGAGCTTCTATCTCATGATTGTGGCAACCGTCACATAACTTTGGTATCTACTGTTCAACAAGCAAGGATCAACCAGGGAACTTGCAGGAGATGTTGCATATTAATACACACACAAGTTGTTTCCTCGTAATCCTAACTGTTGTCTCGTGCGCTTATATCAGGTATTACCATGCTAAAAAAGATCATACGAGATTATGCATAGCCATTGATTGATTTCTTTATTCAAACTCAGGTCTATAAGATTCTAAATATCTGGAACAATACAAGTCAGACCATAACCTTTCACCTATTCCAATTGTGCTTTGCGGGCATCGATTGGAATGGTAGCAAAAGAGAGCAAGTACACAAATTCCTCCACTCCCAAGGCTTTATTTTATCATATGATGCAGCTCTTCAATACACAGACAGTGATGTAGATGCACATTGGGTTTGTCAATGTCTTCCTCTCACTAGCTTATCTGCTTGCTAGATGTCAATATCTAACTGACACAATATGGTTTTTCTCAGTGGTTGAGCCATCGGAACCACCATGGGACTTTACCAGTTCATAGTGAAGTTTCTGTTGCTCCATCAAATGATTGGGCAACTGAATTGGATGTCCAGGAAGCTACTCTCTATCCACCTGAAGTGGAACAGGACACATGGCCAGAAAACTATTACTTGTCTGACCATGATCCTCTCACAACCACTTTTATACCTAGGTTATAGTCAACATAAAGATATTTTCCCTGTTGTAGAATGTTTTGAGGACATGCAACATGATAACTGACGTTTTTGAAGCCCCTGAAAGCATGTGGAAGTGTT
>JAANSK020296401.1:0-10228 GCA_011763485.2 Isoetes engelmannii
CATACGTCGCTTGCCATGTCATCGACGTCGCATGCGACGCGACGTCGGCAAAATAGCCGGAGTGCGACGTGGTTTTAACAACGTGAGTCACAGACGTCGGCCACGCGTCGCGCGCGAACGCAGGCGATGTCTAGTGTCGTCGCACACGACGTTCGGGCGACGCCGCGTTGCGAATGGCAACGTCTGTGCGACGTGGCGTTGCAATTTGCAACGCGACAACGCACAGACATGGCGCGTCGACGTCGCGGCGTGCGCGTTTTCTATTAGTCTCGAATTAGAAGTCTTACAAATACCTCATATTCCTGTGAAATAGATTACATTTTGTAAATAGGATATTTCCAACAAACAAGCTTTTAAGCTGGATATAAATGTAACAATATCTGGTGGACACCTTTATACCTACATTTGCTTGAAACATTTAAGAACTTCCAAACCGAATCCATTTTCAGCATAGCTTGTAATTGATGCATTCCATGACATTATGTCTACAACGAGAAGCTTGTTAAAGACCCTAATACGGGAGAAGTCCATGAATGTTCATTTCAATGAGATAGCTGCTGAAAGTCTATTGTGCATCAGACAGACTTTCATAATCTACAAACACGGGCACATGAAATTTCCAACAGCTTTGTGAGCCTTAAGCCCTTCATTAAAGATGTAAAATACATGCACATAACATATTTAAGGTTCTGCCTTTTTCCTACATCTTTGCAACAAAGAGGTGATACTGTAAACAGTAGGCTGCTCAGCTACTTGTTTGATCAGGCTACGTGCATTTTAACTAATCCAATATAGGATTTTGACAATA
Organism: Isoetes engelmannii; assembly: GCA_011763485.2. NCBI lineage: Eukaryota > Viridiplantae > Streptophyta > Lycopodiopsida > Isoetales > Isoetaceae > Isoetes > Isoetes engelmannii. The sequence continues at coordinate 809 of JAANSK020296401.1, forward strand.
GCATCTTACCAGTTTAGTCTTGCAGAAATGGATGGATAGGGCCAAATCGCAGATGCCTATTTCCTGTTGGTTCTTTACTACCATCAATATGTTTGCATTGCGAGGTTCAATCTTCTCAAAAATCGTGGCATCGGGAAGTTATGAGCATAATCTTGAAGCTTACATGTCCATGAGAAAGAAGGGTATTTGGGCCGCATTCACCAACGGAGGGAAGGACTGCGGAGAAGAAAGAAAGAAAAAAATGAAAAACAAAAAAACCCTGTTTTGGATTGATACTACTGCAGGGGAAGTGTGGAAATCCCCATTTACCCTCTATAAGAATCAACAAGCAAACACAAAAACGGTCCTGGAGTGAGAGGAAAGTTGAATTTCCAGAATTTTCTTAATTTCCCTAACCGTTGATCTGAAATTAGAGAGATCTGACGGATAGAATTAAAATCTAGCTAACATGTAAGGCAACGTGGATAGGCTAGAATTTGAGGAAAGGGTTCTTTCTTGTATATTGTCGGCGCCAATGAATAAGAAAAGTTACAATTCAATGCATAAAGTTGTTGCAAGTTGTTAGGCGTCGATGAATAAGAAAAGTTACAATTCAATGCATAAAGTTGTTATATCGGCATCATAGATACGAGCAAAAACTTTTCCTATTTATGGATTTCGTGTTCCCACCAGGGCTCAAATTTAGTGGCCCACTGAACTGGGAAAAATGCCGCCCCACATTTAATATTACCGGATTTTTGGATTCTTGGAAGCCTACTTTCCGGATTCCTTTGTATTTTTTTGCAAAAATAGCCGAAAAAATGTCGAATTTTTTTTTTTATCTAATCGGGAATTTTTAAGAATGGCCGTATTTTTTGGGGCCAAATCCCCCTATTTCTGAACCATGGTTCCCACTTCGCAACCATATACCTTTTTTAAATATAAGGTTCCAATGTGAGCAATAACCATACAACTTCGATTAACGAGGAATGATGAAATGTCTATTCTTCTTTAGCGACAATGACAATATGCATATGCATCTGTACCATATTCACTTTTCTTATTTCCATGAAAGTCATCAAGTGATTTTCATGTGTGTATTATCGCTTCATGGCCGTCAGATGACGACATCAAGCGGAGAATATGCTATAAGCGCAGATCCCAACCGCCCCTTGGAGGTCAACATGGGGTCAATTTGACCCCATATTGTAGAGCCTTATAAGGAAAATAACCATTGGGCCAAGTGATCTAAATATAGTATACACAATACAAATAGTATCATAGCAATATTAGACGTGATCCACAAACATGAAGAGATTGAGCATGGAAAATCGAACCCCAATTCACAAACCAGTGCCCATGGCTTACCTTTGGGTCCCAGTTTCCATCACTGTTGCAACATGTCTATGTATAGAACCACCAGTTCTGTGACACTGACTATCACTCCAAATCGTCAGTGATTGTCAGTACCATGCACCTGATGATCCTATACATAGAAGATGCTATCATCACCATCAGCACCTTAAATCAAACAATCAGTAGTGATCAACGAGCCTAGGGAGTTCCCCAGCGCAATGTCCATGCTCATCCAGGCATAAAGGATGTCTTAGTAAGTGGAACCGCCCTTATGTCCAAGGGCCGAAACCCTCTGAAATGTTACAAGTGTTAGTAACAAGACAATGAGAGATACGGCAACAGAGAGCTTGAAAATAGAGGGCACCAACCAAGATTAAAAGGTACTGTACATTCATAAGATAAAGATATCCACACGTGGCAGCAATGCCACAAACAAAACACATGAAAAAACAAAACAGTACACACAGCAACAGCAAGGCACAACTCTAGTCGTAGGCTTCCCAAATGCCGCCCACCTGATAATGGCGTTAAGCTGGCGGATCTCTTAAGCAAGCAGGCCCTCGCAAGGCTCATGTGCGACCTTAAAGTGTGCAATTCAAACATGGAAGCTCCAAATTGCTTCCAAGCAACACTAGACCAAAGCTGTATCAATAGCGGCATAGAAACCTGACAGCTACCTCTAAAGTATCCTGAGAGATGCTGCTATTCTGTGGGCTTATATAGCAACCTGGATTATGCTAGAAATGAACTCCTCCGCAATGAATAGCTACTCCGCCTCTGGAGGATAAGTCTGGGGATCTGGCCTAGAGGCATCAATTTTAGACTTGAAAGAAGGATCCAGGTTAAGAACACATGGGCATCTCCATTGCCTCCATTACCAGCCTGCAACAAAGCATGACGACCAAAAGCTATGCTCAACAAAGATGAACTAAAACAATTTACAACTGTACAACAACAGAGCCAAAAGTGCAATTACCCAACAACCATGGTGTGATCCCCGACGTGAATGGGGATGTATTCCATATCATGGTCTGGAAGTCCAAGCTCAAGGCTATAGGAGGGATCACAAACATCCTAGAAATTACAATCCATCTCATAAGTGGGCACAGAATTATCCCAGTAACGGCGGCGTCCTAGACCATTCCTCTCAACAGCCACATAACCTACAGGTAGCCCAAACAGAATCGTCCTCAGATCGGATGGTATGCAGTGGGCCGGGCTTAAGAGGACCCTCCAGACGGCCCGCAGTTGATGCTGCTCATGCACATGGGCTGTGTTCGAAGGGATGATCCAACTATTGGACAAGGTATACTTGCCACTCCTAATCATCTCGCCGAGAGTGAAGGTGAGGCTAGGAGTTAGTCTATGGCCACCATGATAAGCAACAAAATGAGTCACCTTGTTCAACAAGTTCCGATTATCGAGAACGCACAGGTCTTTGGTGTCCCTAGCACTCCATCTCAGGTAGAGGTCTTTCACTTTTCTATCATGGAATCAGTTACATTATGCAGATGGCATGAGCAATGTATCTTGCCGATGTCCTTCACACAATATCCCAACATCCCTTCAAAACAGTAGAGTCTGTTGTCTTAAGGACCTTGCAAACCCGCTGGTGTAGCTGGCCAGTAAAAATCTTTCTTAATAGTCTCATTAACGGCCTTAGGAGTTTTGTATCGGGCCCTGAGCATAGCCTGAACATGCAAGTGGTCTGCAGAAGACCCCCTTTCTAAGACAACAACCCCAGCCACACATCTTCTGTCACGGAAGGATGAAAGAGCTTCGTAAAAACTAAGAGGTACATCCTGCCCAGAAAGGCCTAGTGTCACAAACACGTCAATTGCCTCCCAAGTCATAGCGAAATTGGGCATGACAGAAGGTTCTTGGGCCTGTGCAGAACTAGATGTGCCAGCCATGGCAACAACATGCATGATGGAGATATAGGCAATGACACCCTTCCCCTTTTTGGCTGCCCTCCTCATGGACATGCTGCAGTTGAAATTCAAGAACAAAAACAAAATAAAAAAAGGCGCTCACTGGAAGAACCTATAGACACAAAGGCAGAGTGTGGCCATCCGACTCCGGCCTTCACCACCACTCCAGACCTGCAGCAAACAGGTTTAGAAGCCGGATTCTTGGACGACAACTGCCAGGGATCACGCGCGAGATTATTCGCCCAACAACAATTGCAAAAAATCTTATACCTATTCTCTCCACAACCACAATGCCAGCATCATCAGAGTACGTATTCTTATACGAATACCATACAAAAACTTCAGAAATCCTATATTATAAAGGTACGGTTATTTATTGTGCCCACATTATCATCAATATGGCATTTACCTGAAGCGTGTGTACTATATACCATTAATCTGATCCAGAGAATGTAGACCAACCGTTGCAAACCTGTGATAGGGCGGAACTAGCAAGTGTTTGATGAAAACTTGCATCTTTGATGATTGTCTGCCCCAGAGTCAGCTTCAAATGCTGATAGTCCATATTGAGAGCCGATAATCCAGCTCTTGAGGGTAATAAACTAGTCGTATGAGTCCGATAAACTAGTAGTGGGAGCTAATAAACAAGATGTGGATATTAAAGTTGGACCTTCCGGTTAAACGGGTTCACTTCCCTCCCTTGGTTGCCCATTATGAAAGATAAATGGGCTTGCAGAGATAATGGGCTCTCAGGGAAAATGACCCCTTTCTCTTTTCCATGAGAAGCATCAAACACATTGGCAATTTGGTTATCAAAACTTCGAATGAAGTTATCACTATTGGCACGTGATAACAAAAATATCTCAAGAACTCATTTGGCGGCTGGACTAGGATCTAGGGCAATCTAGTGTCACATAAAGCCATTTGTCACAAATGGTTGATAACTTTTGTCAAAGTAATGATGGAGCAAGACAGAGACAAGGATGAATAGTGGGATGAACATGGACTTTTTATAATAAAAAACTATTTTAATTGGACATAGTAGGGTAAGGGGTCCATTTCAACTAGACATAGTATGGCGAAGTGTCCAACAAGAGATGTGCATGTTGAAGGATGCCAGTGAGACGACGTCAGATACTCGAATTACTTATTAAGATCGACGTCGTGCATCGATAAGCATTACTCATTGGGGATCGATTCAAAAACAACAGAAGCGGCGCAGGTTGAGATACTTGTTGTATTGCCGAGCAAGAACGTTGGTCGATCGACGCGATTAAAGGTGTATATATAAATTCAATTCAATTCAATTCAATTCAATCTTAAAATTGAAGGTAATTAAAGGTGTACATCTATTGTGTGAAGTGGGTGTGAAGTGTGTGTAACGAAGCAATTTAACGCGCCACGAAGCAAGGTTACGCTTTTCGTTAGTATGGACCGCCGGATTCAGGCCCAAAGATGGAGTGCAATAGGCGCCATAGCCGGAATGCAGCGTCATGCAGCACCCCTCTCCACCGGCCGCGGCGTCGCTGTGATTGTCGGAGTCGGGCCGGGCTTAGGCCTCTCCCTTGCCCGCCGTTTTGCTAGAGAGGGATTTACCGTAGCTATTCTTGCTCGAAATCTCGGTATGTTATTTCTCATTTCTTCTTTTTTCTTCATTCCAAAATCAGGTTCCTTCTCTTGTATTTCTTAGATTTACAAGTAGCTGCTTCGGTATGTTGCAAGAAAGAGTATTATTAGCAGGTTTCTCTCGGATCTTCCTCTCCATGCTTGATCCAAAAATCGTCTCTTTCAGGATGAAAGATGTGTCAGTACAGCTATACCTATGTGCAAATTGGCATATGCCTACATTTCGGCTTTCCAAATATCTGATCAAGTTGTTGTGCCCTGTTTTTCTTCCACTGAACGGTGTTAACAACTTGTCCACTATCAGACTATGCGCCATGACTGTTTATCAGCCTACTCTAGAAACTTCTGAGTTGTCATGGACTAAGAAGCCAGGTTCACTTCATGGAGTAAGAAGCCAGGTTCACTTCACATATCTTAAATAAAGAAGGGTTGTCAGACCAAATGGGCAAGAACAGGAGTGTTTATTGCGTTGTTGCACATGATGCTCTTACGGTGCGTTTGTAACAGAAGTAACCTTGTTCTTCACAGATAAACTCATGAAATTGGCTGAAGAGATTGTAGAAAAAGAGGCTAAAGCACAAGTTGCTGCTATACGAATAGACTGTGCAGATCCCAAGGTCATTAATGAAGCATTTGAAGCAGTGCATTCCCTGGGTCCTGCGGAAGTATTGGTCAGTTTTCTCAGTACAGAAATTATAGTTTGACTAAGTTACCATTTATCCACATGAAATCACCATTGGTTTAAGATTGCATCTTGGGCAGGTCTATAACATTGGTGCTCCATTAACCTGGCCGCCTCCAAAATTCATGGAAACCAGTGTTGAGATGTTCCAGGAGGGTCTTGCTATGCCTTCAATGGGGGCTTTTCATTGTCTACAACAGGTAAGATTTCTTTGTGGATTACGTACAACTTGTATAGAGAACTTGCCCTATGCTGAAAAATATTCAAAAAATTGTCTGCACCTTGCCCTCCGCTTTTGGGATTAATAATAACAAGGGAAAAACTGTGAAATACCCTTATTATGTTTTGCTAAAATTATCCAAATGCCCCTTGTTTTAGGGGTATTTTTATGGAAATAACCACAATTTTTTTGCGATGATCCAAATAAAAATGTATTCTTCAGATGCATTCTAGAAGAGGATGAGATCTTTCCATCAAAGTTAAGATCACAATTTTTCCCATAATATAACTTCACTTCAGGTGATTCCAGGAATGTTAGAGAGAAAAAGAGGCACAATTCTATTTACAGGTGCAACAGCCTCTATTAGAGGGAAAAATGGCTTTTCGAGTTTCGGTAATATCATTATTTTTTATCATGACTACATTTTTGTTTTTTTCTAGTATATTAAGAGTGCTTACCTCCCTTTCTATTTTTATTTAGCATGCGGGAAGTTTGCAATTAGGGCATTGTCTCAATGTTTAGCTAGGGAATACCAACCTCAAGGAATTCATGTTGTACATGTCCTCATTGATGGGATAATAAGTACAAAAAAGTGAGTCTTTGATATTCTTTTATATGGTTTGAAAGTTATACATTTCTTTTAAATGCTAAAGGCATTTTTCATTTATAGAGATGATGACACCGGAGGATCAAAGATGAATCCTGATGCTATTGCAGAGGCATATTGGCAACTTCACATGCAAGACAAAAGTGCGTGGACCCAAGAACTAGATTTGCGGCCATTTTGTGAGCAATTTTAGGTGTGGAGTATGATTGTTTTTGAAACATATGTAGTTTGTTTGTACATGTCGACCTAAATTAAATAACACATTTGAAATGTCCATTCAAGTTAGCATAACGTAAAAGCAACTTAGCTTCAAATCATGCCTCTCGTTCAATCAAGTAATGCCATGTGGACAATATTCTTTCCCTAAATTGCAGCAGTTCCTCGCATTTTTTTTGTTTCAAATTTACTTCACATTCTGCAAACTTACCCATGATTCTGCAGATTACTATGGCGATTCTGCTGAATTTACCTTACATTCTCAAGAATTTACCTCTCATCCCCCCCGAATTGAAGCTAGGTTGCTCTACGTAACAAACAAGAATGCTCCTTTAGGTTGCATTCCGGCAGGGTCAACCATGCCTCCACATTCAAAGTCGTATGTCGATGCATAGAGGCATGGTTGACCCTGTCCAAATGCAACCTAAAGGAGCATTCTCTTATACGGCTTCTCCATGTCTATCTATTGTAGCTCATGCATGACATCATAGAAATGTCATTGATTGATAACATCATAGGAATGTCATTACGTCATAGGACCAATCTTGCCCATCCAAGCCAAACTTAAAAGTGAAATTTAGGTATATGATATGATCCAAGCATTTTGTAATCCTTTACAATGGCAAATAGGTGTTTAATAGGGAGATGCTTGACTAATCAAGCAAACAATACGTGAATACAACTACTTTGAGAATAGAATAGAATAGAATAGCATTTTTGTCGTACGGGAAGATCAATTGGCCTATAGGACCTATATAAAGAGAAACAGCAAGTGCATTACGGCTAGGATAAAACAAAACCCACCCTGAAGGATTTTCGAGGAAAAAAATTTGGCAGTAATGAACTTGCAGGTATATTATACAAACGATGTCATCAGGACCCAGAGGGGTAGAGCCGATGCTGCTCGTACTTCGTGAAGGTACAACCCGAGAGATCCCACCGCATCGGTGCTCAGGAAGAGATGCAGTGGCTAGTTCGGCACTATCAATAGAGGATATCGGACCCTAATTTTTTATATGAGGGGCAGATTTGCAAAACATGATGCTCATTTTCAATGACCCCTTGGCGGCAGCACTGGCAAGTCATGTATGTCCTCACGTGCTTCCTTGCTTGTCACCCCATTTCAATACGGATGTGGTGCCCACCTATGTGAATGGGGGCTATGAGCCTGCGCTTTTTCATAGGCAGTGGGATGTGCAGGTACTAGTGTGGGCCCCGCTTGAGCGTGGGATTCACCTGCTGCATGTAGTGTGCCAGCTTGACCTGTGCCAGAGCCTCGTCGTCCCACAACTTGCTAAGGAAACAGGCGTCCAAGTATGTTTTCAATTCCTCCTGCTCCTTCGTCGTGCGGACCCGTCCGCACCTGTGTGCCTGGACATGTCATTGGGAGAACCACTGGGCCTGTTTGTCCTTCCAGCAGGCCTTAAGACGCTGCGGGGCCATCACGACTGCTAAGGCCACCTTAGAGAGGCGGTCCTCCACGCGAACTACCTTCTGGAAGTACAAGAGGTGGCGGCACATGGCTGCTCGCTGAAGTGGCAAGAAAATTGTTTCCTGGAGCAATATCTGATACGACGCCGTAGACTTCACCCCGAGTGCCCGTGCCAAGAAAGCCTTCTGCACCCGCTCAAGGTCACCCCATGTGGTGGCATATATGATCAGGCCCTAAACTTCCACCCCGTATAGGAGGACTGGCTAAACCAAAGCTCTAAACAGGCGTGACTGATGATCCCAGGCATACAGTTCTAATACAGAGAGAATAGAACCATTAGTAGGAGATCCTTGACTAATCTAGCAAGCAACAGAGAAAGAAAGCTGGATAATTACAACTTTGAGAAAGGGCACGTCTAGCCTTAGTAGATGCTGGTGGTGGTATTGGCTGCTCCTATGCTGCATCGCGATCCACAATTAAAGGAAAACTTCATAGTTCGTGTACAAAAACAATTCGATATGCTTCGAATTAGACTCATTATCTTCGACTAGGTTCTAGGATATGTGGATATATCATATGAATATAGTGTGTCAATACAATCAATAAGCTACTCCATGAGTACCGACCTTGTTTTTAGCGCTTTTGTCCGAGGATTGTATTACATTGTAGCTCTATTGAACACCCTTTGTACAATATGTCCATGCAATTACGTAATTTATCTATGCTAATTTACCACTAATGACCTGATCGTTTAGTCCCAATTTGCACAATGCACATGAGAATCGATGAAAGGATATGGAACACAATGCCTTTTAGTGCGTTTATAACTTCCAAGTGCACCTTCTGTATATGCTGTGTGTTCCTACATTCTTGCCGTGGTGGATGCTCGTATTCAATTTTTGAACCCACCAGCAGCAAGCATCTACTTAAGCTGCTTACTTTTACAAATTCTTTGATAGTCTTGTGTCACCAACTGCAAAACTTTTTGAAACCTTTTCGAGCTGAAGTTTTTTTTAATTCTAGTAATGATGTTTATCCTGGTTCCTATATGAGTTCTATAGCCCATTGCTTTCCATAGACATTAAATCGTTCTAATCTGATACTATTCTATGTTAAACCAACTATTCTGCCATATTTATTTTCCCAATGAGTTGGCCTTTACTTTTCCTTTGGGTATTGACTAAGGAATAGGAATCAATATTGCCTCTCCCTCTTAGTGTGTATGTACCCATATGTCATGTGTAGTGCAAAGGATGTGTCTTGCTAACTAGATCTTGTAATGGAATTTGTTGTTTTTGGGGTTAATTTATGATCAATGTAGGACCCACAAAAACAGAAACTTGGGAATGCCATAGTTGCATAGGAAAACAT
>JAANSK020296412.1:0-10228 GCA_011763485.2 Isoetes engelmannii
TTTACTTTAGCCAACATTTTTTAAAAATGTGCTAAAAAATCGCCAAATTGCGAAATTTAGCCCTTAAATTATTCCATAGGCTCCACCTTGAGTGGAGAGGACTATGTGCGTCGGCTCCAAACTGTCCTTTATACCTTTCTGAGTACAAAAGTAGATTACAAAACCGATGTCGCTTAGTCAAGGTCATATGCCGACTTCACCCTGAGTGGAGGGGACTATATGTACCGGGTTTAAGTGCATCTTCAAACTCTTTATTGCATTAGAAACTTAAGGGGCGTACTCGAGTAAGGGCACGGTCGGCTCCACCTTGAGTGGAGAGGATCAGGTGTCAGAGCCCAATTCGCCATTTTTATTTTACTACATGTATATATATTCTAGCTAATCTGAAGAATAATGCTTAAATTTTTTAGTTGGCAGAGGGACAAAAAAGTTTGCGATTGTAACAAGCTAAGCAATCTAAGCATGCTCTGGTGTAAGCGGCAAGCACCCACCTGACAGTATGGTCCTTTGCATCTTTTAGTTGTTTTCTTCCCAAAATATCCCCTCTTTTTAGCTCCTAGGTCCATGAAGCAAGCTGTACAAAAAGATACAATAGTGCAGTCAGTTCTAAATCAGATTCACTCTTCCTGACATAAATCCATCATACGGATGTATTCCGGCCTTATCAGACCCAATTCGGAAAGCTGATTCAAAAATCTTTCCAACAAAGTAAAAATCACCTGATTTGGATTCTGGGTCGCCGAGATATGATGCTCTAAGTTTCGGCAAACAAAACTGCCTGGAAATTGCTCCTGCTGCCTCTTTCCAAAAACCCTCATGATAATAAATGATGCCCTTTGCTTTTATCACATGAACTTTGTATAAGCTTCTCATACGTAGTATGTATTTCTCATGTAATGACCGATTGGACTAATCCCAATAATTATCAATAGGGAAAATGTAAATAACATGCCAACTAGTGTGCCAAGCTTGTTACATTTCTCCCCTTCTAAATTTCAACCCATGTCCTCATGGGTCGTTCTAGAATAATGAAGCATTCCTCCAATCGATCCTAGAACTAGAACTTTCTTACGAACTACATAATAATATTAGCTGAGCACATCTTTAATGCATATCTTTAGCTTTGATCATTTTCAAGCAATAACATTACATACCATCACAATTATTATTCCTTCCTTAGTCAGTTGCCTTGAATATCAAGATTTGTAAGTTAATCAGGTTTGCTTATACCGCCTCAATCTTCTTCAGATATTAAAGTCTCTATTCCAAGGAACCAAATTCATCTATACTTCCATATTTCCATTGGAGCACCACAATTCCTTAACTGTATGAAGGGCATATGTGCATGGTAGTTACAAGCTTCAAATCGATCTCTAGGGGACTGCTCTTCTCCTTAGCATATCCTTGTTAACCACTTATATCACTACACCATGCTCATCTTGAAGTCCTTGATAACATCAATTGGGGACTTTGTCAGCAAATAGCTCATGCCTCATGATAAATAATCTTAGCTACTTATCCACCCTCTGAACATCACCAAGATGCCATTCATCTCACCAAATGAAGTCTAATAAGGTGATGCAATAAGCTTCTTCAAAAATAACTCCATTTCATGATCTATAACACGCGTGGAAAGCTTTACTTAAATTAGATAAGAATTTGCATCTCAATTAAACCGAAGAGGCAACCAACTCATCTTACAATTCAGGCATACGCGTAGAGGTATCTTACCAATAAATACTTTTCATTATAGATAAGCTTTCGTGTATTTTAATCATGTACAAAAGACACTTATGAAATGAAAATTGTTCCCGAAGAATATTTTAACCTCTATATGGCCTTGACAAGCACAAGCTGCCTCAATACTCAAGCGCCAAATGGTTTATCATACCCAGACCACCTCATATCTCTCCAAACTTGCCAAGGTGTTTAGTACATAGCTCAAATGTATTGACTACCGGTCAATTTGTCATATCAAGTATTTTGAAACCAAACTCAAATGTTACTAACAGTCTACTCTATGTTTAGGCACATCCAATGTGATAAAACTAAAGTATAAACCATGCTAATGTATCAAGCATAATGCAACTTCATCCATAGAATTATTTACCCATTTCTATAAAGAATTTTATGCATTATAGAATAAGCCCACCATGACAACATAGATACTCAGATCGAACTCAAAATGTACTCATATGACACTTCTTGGGTTGCCAAATCCAGATAGTGACAAGTAGAATACATAGTTAAGTTCCCCAGTCTGGGTATCTCAAGGATATAAAGCAGATACAATAAATATAAGAGAGCTTGGAACGATTACAATATAGTCTACAATATAGATTCTCTCAAATTAGCCTATTCAACATACGGGATAACTATCAAATTCCTTAAGTTATGCATAATCTCAACAAATAATACTTACATGCTCTCATATTGTACAACGCTGACTTTTCCAAACACCCCTACAACCAAAAGAAACCTCTACTCTTATACACTCAAGAATTGTTTGCATGCTCTCATGCATAATCTAATTAGCTCCTTTTGTAATTCAAGCTAGAATAAATCAAAATAATCTAAGCCATTCAATCGTCACTATACCAACCATTACTAGCAAGATTCCTATGACACATTCCTCAAGAATTGCTTACTTTTTCCTTGTAACTTGTGATGAGCTTACATCCTTTTCAATATGTCCCTCAAAATGACTCGACAAAAGAGCATAAATATATGGGCAACAACCTCAAGATCTTGAACATATTTCTCGTCTTCTACCATAATTTAGAATTTTAAATGTGACGCTTCACAATGATGTATTCCCTTCCAAATTAGCTTAAATATGTCCTTATCTTATATTTTCATGTTTCACCATAGACTTAACTGTAATGGCTGCTCTTTACCACCAAGTATATTGCTATTCTAATCAGTAATATAGATAAAATCTCTTTCTTATGACCGTACATCCAACATGGCTCAAATAATTTTGCAATCTATTATGATCAAAATCCTCGACGTCATTCTCTACTTACCCAATCTTTACTAAGATCTTCTTGTTTTGAAAAACTTGCTTTAGCCTTGACAATAATGAAAATCTCTCACCTCCTCCAAGTCCTACTTCAACCATAACCTTAGATAGGAACATGCACAAAAGACTTCTTACAAGAAACTAATCTCTAGATAGGGTCATGTAGGGATAGTGTGACTTCCTTCTACGTCAACACCACAACTCTTGTTCAAAATTTTCAAACTAGCCATCCTGTCAATTTGAGCCATAAACATGTCAAATGCATATAGTTTTCTCTAGCTTATAGCTTATTCTGACTCATTGTTATGACCTTAAGTCTAGGTAAAATCTGCCTAAACATCAACTCAACCAGCACATGCTAAGTTGTATTAACACCTCATACTCTCAAAGTTTTGAAAGCTTTAATCTACTCCTAACAAGCCACTTAATCTCTCCTCAACGTAGAAATAACTCACCCGATCTGATAAGGAAAGCTTCTACCTCCATAACAAAAGGATTTGCTTAAAGAATACCTCTTTAGCATTCTTTCATTTCCAACATTTGCCAATAGGTTCCACTAGGCTGGCTACATATTGTATAGAGAATAGAACTATATGTAAAATCCATACCTCTATATTTAGAAAGCTCACTATTCAAGCTCTGCATGAAGCGACTCAGCATCCTTCATGTTTTGTATAGTTTTGAACATATAATCACATTTCCGTGCTTAATATTTCCATGCTTGACAGATCCACTACACATCCTAGGCATCATCCCCGGATGATCTAAAGTATTATCAGTAGCATCATCTAACAACCAACAACAACCTCATTTGAAATTCATAATCCACCATGACAACACCAATGATCCAAATGTGCTCTGATACCAACTGTAAAGGGCCTTTCGGGTTAGTCCTCCAGGTAACCTGAGATCCCATCTAACTTTGCACGAGTCAATGGCAAGCTGGTATGCATGAGTTGAATGATGCAATGCTATTACAGAAATCTTGGTAAAGAATTGAATCTTTATATCTCTAAAATCCACAACTAGAAATACATATACATTTATTTAAAACATCATTGTATAGCACTCTTGTGGCATATACAAAGACAATACTTTGCTGTCTAACAATCCATAAAGCACCAGAAATGATAAGGCCTTCGTAAAGGCACATAGACTGCACTCATTTGTGCGCTTCAATTCCCCCGCGACATTGTGCTACTTTCGAAACTGCTTACACATTGAACATGTGGGGTTAGTCATGCAGACTAAGTGGTGGTTAAGGCATCTCGGAAATGCTGGCATAATCAACAAGTAAAATACATGATATATCAATCACAAGAATCATTGACTTAGATGCATCACCTGAGAATTCAACTGTACTCTAAACCAACAATCGACCACATTATGAGAATTTTCAAAACATCATCAATGCATCCAAATAAGTTACTAATCCACATGTCATGGCCTTAAAATCACCGCGAGACAACCAGAATGAAATAACATGAGATATCAATAAGCATGCAGTGCAACTCCGGTCTATAAAGTCCACCCGGGCTGATCAGGCCCTGTAGCAAATACGGGCAAGGTAAGCCTCATGTGTACACACCCTCCTAGCACGCTTCCAGTGCTAGAGGACCGTTTCCAAGCCATGTAGCATGACGAAGCACCCTCGTTGGGGTCACAACGCCCGATGTCAAGAAAAAAATCAATCGCCAGTCCAAGCCACCACAAATAGACTTTGGCCCCGAAGGATATGCACTCATGCATCAGAAAACTTAGCACATGGCCCACATGTTAGAGTTTAAACCATGTTTACCATCATATGATCCAAGAATCAAGAGTCATAGTTCACTTGCATTTCCCATGCATTTATGAGGAACAACGTAGAACAATGCCAACACTTGCAAAATAGAGAACAGATCACATTCATGTTCAGATGTCAAATATTCAACAAGTACATGGTAATATATTGCAGCCGTGACATGTAACTATGGTATCCAAGCATTTAGCATATCTTGATAGATTATACAAGAGCACCAGGGTGGTCTAGCATTTTTACCTCCATAGAAAAAGCTTATTTTAGGATGCTTTAATAACTTAATCCCAAACACTCATGATATCTATGCATTTTATATATTCAACGTAATGTAACATGCTTCCATAGCATGCTCCTCCATAGTCACTCCCTCCATAAGGAGGGAACATTTTACCACATACTCATGCAATTAAATAATTTAGCTTGTTTTGCTTACTAATAGATCGATTCCATAGCTTAGCATTTTATTTTGATTAGCACCAACTCCATTCTATTGCCATACTCCATCAACAATTCCAAAAAATGGCTAGAGAGGGACTGGGGAGAGGGAGGGAGAGATGTTGTATTTATTACGTCTGTAGACCACCAGGCCTATGAGACGATCAATGTACACACTCAACATTGTAAAATATATTTTCTAATGCATCTTTTGACAAGAATGCATTAGACTCCTCCCATCTCTCATCATTTATATCATCACAATCCTTAATCTGCAGTGTTCCTCAGTGTTAATATTTCCTTCAAATATTTTCCGATATGCTGCCCAGATAAATCAAAGAATTCCAACAAGGAATTTGAATGTATATCATGCTTATGTCGAATTCCTGCATATGATGGACAATTATGATGACATGCAATTCATCTTCAACTTCTTGCATATTGCATAATCCGCAAAGCCTCAACTCATGGGGAATGTTACTCCAGTCCTACTTCGACCCCAAGTCTATGGGAACTAGCCGCATCCTGCTTATCATATGTCTAGTACTAAAAGACACAGGTTGTCGGAAAAAAGGTAGGCAATAAATTTTTTTTTTCTATATATCTGACTTATATATATATTCTCATATATATTCTCACAAGAGGCTCCATGATTGCTGATAATTAGGGCCATCCGAGCCCTTGAAATGTCCACGTGTCAAATTGAATGGCTTTGATTGGTTTGCCTATATGCATCCATTGATGGCACAACGGCATCCTATAACCTTCTAGAATGCGTTGAACCTTCGTGCTCTCACATATTCTACCTTCATCTACAACATTCTAGAAGGCTATGGGATCTTCATGTGCTATAAATTGAAGCGGGTGGACTGTTTGCCGGTTTAGCAAATTTGCTGGCTTGCTGGTTCGATCCTTTATGCTTTTTCATGCTTGATGTCACTTCTTTGCTGGCTGGGTGTGTTTTCCGTTGGTTTTTTTGCACCCTAGGTTTCCCTTTCTTACGTTTCCTACTCAAGGGTTTTGTATGTGTACTAGCATGGCCAGGCAATCCGGTCAATAATTTCGGTTCTTTGGTTGTTGTTGCAGAGCCAAATCAGGTTTTCCAGGTTTGATTCCAGCGACTGTGAGCTGTGTCCCAGAAGACTCGCCAGCTCGTCCAGGACATTCTAGAAGTTTTAGATATGCTATTTTCTCCATTTCTGTTGCAGTTGTCCACCATGGATTCTAAAGCTCTGATATACAATTTTGATAGGGCAAAAGCCTGGCAAATATTCTGGCCGCCCACATTGCTTCTGACCGATTTGCTAGGTCTAATACAAAAATCGGGTGTTCTTTGGTCTGTTGCTAAAGATCTATAATTGAAAGTCATTTATGCAGGTCGCATATTCTCTTTGTTCACATGCCAAGATGGCAATCATGTCAGATTGCTATATGTGAGCCGATTGTGCAGACTGGTGATGATTCTCTGCTTTGCTATCATAAAATGGAAGATTGAATGATGAGGAATGGCCTGTCTGAAAAATGATGATGCCGAATTTGTAAGGCTAAGGTTCTATCTTTTGCCTTAAACGGCTTCTCCAACTTCGCTGTAAAGCCAGCTTGGCTTACAGCCAATGATGCTTCTTGGCATTTATCTGAATCCATGATAAGCCAAGGTAAGCATGTTCTTTATAACGAAATTGGTTGTTTCTCTTAAATTACAGCTGCAAGTTTACTTTATGGCATGTATGGTGTATTAGAATCATCTTTGTCTGAATTTCGAAATGTCAAAGCTCAAGCTTGAATTTCTTATTTTCAGTTGTTTCAGCTTTGCAGGATCATTGCAGCATGATGCCAGGTTTCTTAAATCAATCCCACTCTCAATGGAACATTCTCACAAATGCAGTGCTTAGCAAATCAGCAATCGATGTCATGGGCAGCATCTCCTGGTCATCATTTCATGGTTAATGAAAGACGGATCCATATCAACATCCCTTTGCGAAGTGGATGAGTCTCTTCTCTTTTGTGGTAAGAAAGGCTAACGGATTTAATGCCTCACTTGAGTAATATTGCATCAAGCTCTGGTCTTTTAGAATGCTCACAGTTTTCCAGGCCACGTGACACATCATTACCATCTTCATCATGGCTTCATGAAGAACTATCAACATTTTCTTCCTTCAATCTCCTTCCCAAGGTAATCACAATTAAATGTTTTATGGATGATGGTTTCTTTCTTGATTTGTAAGGCTGACTCAAGAGTTCCTCTCAAGTTTCGCAGAAACTATAATAAAGATAGTTTTCTATCTTTCTGTCTGCTCTATTCTTTCCGCAGGGGAAGTGTCCACAGGAACAAAAGTGTTTGCCCATCATCATGGATAATATTGTGAAAGAACATGTATGACTTAAAAGCTTACGGCATGGGCTTTTAAATGGACAACAATTAAATCTTGTGGCATGATTTGTAGAATAGATCACGTAAAAGCTCCGATATTTCTTCTTAATGCAGTTGTCAGTGTCATTTTCGTCTTCTTTAGTGACATATTGGCCTTCGTATCTATTTATCTTTCTGCACAACAGGCATAGCGCTTCGACCTTGGAATCAACTTCAAGTGAAACTTGGTACCTCTTTCTTTGTTCACATTTCGAATGCTGCTACTAATTTTGCTACTAATTCTGTCAGCAATTTGGCAAGTAAAGAAATTTCGTGCTTCAGGCTTTATGTAAAAGTTGAACAAACATTGATGTTGCCATTGACTAAAAGGAAGGTTATGATTTATTTTGGGTGCAAATTGGCAGCCTTTTATTTGTCTTTGTTCCAAGGCCAAATTTGCACTTGCTAGCTATCTGCCCTATTTTTGTACTGAAGCTCCGTGAACTTATTGTAATAGAAAGAACATAAATGAACATAAATACTGTGTTTTACCTTCAATCCAACAACCAAATTTAGAGGTTTAATATCCCGATGGATCTCGAGGTTTAATATCCCGATGGATCTCATGATGACAATACACCTGTACATAGGCCAGAGAAGCAATGCATTGAAAAGGAACAAAGGTGAAGCATAATCATGTCAAGTACTCCCAAGTCCAATAATTAGTTAATGGTTGTATCGTTTCATTGCTTGCAATCCTAATATTAGTAGGACCCTTGCAATCCTAATACTAGTAGGAGCCAAGCAGTAGCCAAGGTCCTGTCTACAAATTACAACCAGAATAGTCCATCAAAAGATATCAATTAGGTTGCCCTATACTATAAAAGTTTCTTGAATTGCAACTATGCTACCATAACAATGCAAACATGCCACCATAGACTACTCTCGGACTATTGCCACCATGTTCTAACACATGAAAATTAAGTTTGAAATAATATATTGCAAGACCATTACCACCATATAAAAATGCATGCCTATGCAATATTCTAACACATGAAAATGAAGTTTGAAGTAATATACCATTGTCACCATATATTGCATGCCTAGGCAATTCTAACACGTGAAGATTAAGTTTGAAATAAGATGTTGCAAAGACACTCGTCCTCCAGCTCAAAAAATGGTTGCACAATTCATCGTCCAAAGTTCTACGCAGGAAATAGAATAGAGAAGCTTCAGCGAACTTGGCATTCTCAGACCTATAAAAGAATTTAGAGTGCTTGCTTGCACAAAAATGCTTGGCAATCTAAGAAAATCTCAAGAGAATCTTAAGGAACCTAGAGGAATCTAAGGGAATCCTCTGCCTATAACAAGCCATAGAAATGTCCCCAAAAGTTGGACCTTGCGACCCCTACAACCTACTAATACATAATGAATAATCAAAAGCAAATTCTAACCATGACCATGCAATAATGAATAATGAATAATCAGAACAGCCATGCCCATCACTAATATTCAACCCATATAAGACCATGACTTTAGGACCCAGCCATCCTCCACTAACAAAAAGATCATTACAATGTGCCAAAAAGATAAAACAAGACGACGGCACACCTTACATAGGACACATGCGTCATAGGAACTCTCACCGTAGGAACGGCGCGTGACTTGTTTTTATATATTAATCCCGTTTGACATCAGTATTATAGTTCCTCTCTTTACAGAAGTTGGAACACCTTACACTCCATATGGTTCCAGATTAGACAATGCTGAATCTACGCTCTCTCTCTTCAGCCAGCGAGGTTTTGGTAAGGGATTCGTTTTTCTCAGTCAGTTTTGTACATGCATTACAATTTCTTCATGTGCTAATTTTTTGATATATTAGATGTGAGAAGTGCCATTAACACAATGTCCAGACACAGGATTTTATTCAATCAAAATCTAAAAGAGCAGGAGAATTTTCGTCAGCATTTGAGGATGAGGTTTACGAAGCCAGTTCCTATCAAACAATTCAATCCTAAGGTTGAGGAAAAGTAATGCTCTTTTTATTTTGCCATCCTCTATTCCTCTGTCTTATTATTATCAATATGATGCGTCTGATGTTTGTTGAAATTTACAGCTATGTCAAGGGCAAAGAATACGACCCCGACCGCGAGAGATCTGAAAAGAAAAAGCTGCTTTGGAAGTTAAAACAGGAGGCAAAAGGTGCTGCTCAAGAGTTGCGTAAAGATAATTATTTCTTGAATGCAGAAATCCAAATCGCGGTCATTTCCTTCAACCAGCAACAAGCTTGGCTATTTAATCGGTTGGTCTCTTCTTCAATTTTCTCTTGCATCTCTGTATACAGGATATCCAAGCCCTAACGTTTTTCTTCTTTGTATTCCAGGGATCAAGCTTTATGTACGTAAGGGTAGCTCAAGGCTTCTGTATGATTCTCTCATTCCGGGGATCAAGGCTTATGTAAGAGCAGCTCAAGACTTCTCTAGAAGCATTTTCTCTTATTCGAAGAGAGCATTTTCTCTGGGCTAGCATAGAGATGCTCGATGTTCAAAAGCTGACAATTATGAGATGTCTTGCGACTTTAAGTTTATGAAATTTCCTGCAGCAGTTAGAGGCAGCGGAT